>BMAU01019100.1:0-257500 GCA_019973935.1 Trichonephila clavipes | reverse complement strand
CTTTTTTAAAAGTAAATTCTGGTTCAAAAGAGCATTTATCATAGAATCTTATAAATGTTTGTGTTTTATTGGTGGTCTGTTATTTTTTTTTTATGAAATTGATTTTTCTATTTATTTACAAAATTATGTTATGATAAAGATAAACACAAAAATTAAATGTAAAAATTAAAGGTAAAACAATGTGAAAGTAAATACAGATTTAAAAAGCTACATGAATGTATTCACTTTCATTTAATTTCGACAAAAATGCCCATTCATAATTATACCCTTTATTATACAATTTATGAATTCGATTAATGTAAATATTTTTGAGTTAGCTTGTCTATGTATTGTAAAAGAAATATTTATACTTTGTGATTAATTAGTATTTAAAACATATTTATGTGCTGAAATAAAAAAAAAGCAAAACAAAACTCAACTCACAAAATTGTGAATACAGGAACTGGATCCTCTTATTTGAGTTAGTGTGACCACCATTAAAAACTTTTTTTATTTCATTCTTTTATGTATGTGAAAGAATATTAGTTTTTGGGATGAACTTCATACTGTAATAAAAAAACACAAGTTACATAATTATTTTATTTTGTTTCACTAATACATCTTAAGGCTGTTTTCCCCGTATACGCAAGAGCGTGAACTTTTCGCGGAGCGCATTTTCGGACAGAAAAAATACTTCAATTTTTATAAAAATTTTGAACTTCGTAACTCATACATTTGTTTATAATATAGCGTTTTTAAAATTTCAAAATATTTCATAAATAATTAGTTTTTCCTTTTAACATGTAAAAGGAAAGTTCGTCTAGCATTATGGTATAGGAGAAAAAGTGCGAAACACACTTTATGATAGAAAGAATGCATCAACTTAGATAAAAATGAGTAGTATGATAAAATAACTGATTCACTACAGAATAGTGAAGCCAGAAAATAATATTAATGCTTAATTACTTTTATATTTAAAAAAAAATAATTCCGAATTCAGGTCCTATACTTTAACGTTAGCCGAAAACAGCCTTAAGGTAATTGACTACATTCGGAAATGTGATATTGTAGAAGCATATATATAAACGGGTAATTTTTTTATATTTAGAGTCTGTTGAATTAAAATATACATCTAAAAATTGTTTTAGGAATACTATTAATACAAATGTAAATTTCTGACAAAAAAATAAGGAAGGGGACGTATTTCTTAAAACATTCTTCTTTTGTGAAAAATGCTTTTATAATAATAATTTAGCTGTATATAACTAAGACTTCTATACCGGGGTTGAATTAAAATGTTTTTACATATATAATTAAGAAGTGGATTTAATCAAATTTTAATTTATCTGATACTAGAGACATTGTAACAAAAAGCACCTATTATAATTTAAGTAATAGTAATAATGTTAATTTTTCAAAAGTTTTGGTTCGACCTTCGTATTGAAGTCCTAGCAATATACAAGCAAAATATTTAGAATATGTAGAATTATTATGTAGAAGCACTTTTGTTATAAAAGGAAAATGTTTTGAAAATAAGTCATTCTTTCTTCCTTTTTTTTTTGAGAAAAATTTACACTTAATAAATTTTTCTTGTAATAATATTCTTAAAACACTTTTATATGTATGTTTTAATTCAACTGACAAAAAATATCAAGAAAAAATATTCATTTATACGCTTTTTTCAAAAAATTACGGTACCTAACTTAGTCAATCACTCAAAATACATTTCTTTCATTAAGGTATCCGACTACGTTCGGAACCATGATTTTGCAAAAGAGTATAAATGAATAATATTTATTATATTTAGTGTCTCTTAGATTAGAAAATGTATATAAAATTGTTTTAAGAGTAGTATTACAGTTAAAAATTATTTAAGTACCATATTTTGACAAAAAAGAACATAAAATGACCCATTTTCAAAATATTCTCCCTTTGTGAAAAATGCTTCTGTTATTCTAATATTTTGCCTGTATACAGCTCAGACCTCTCTACAGAGGCTCAACTAGAATTTTTGAAATATATAATTTAGAAGTGGGTTTATACATATTTTACGACAACAGAGGGGAACAATTTTAACAAAAAAAAAAAAAAAAAAACGCCGATAATTATTTCAGTTAGTGGTAACTCTGAAAATAATGGAGTTTTTCAAAAACTCCTAGTTCAGACTCTCTGGAGAAGTTTTTACTTTATATAAACGAAATATTATTATTTTAGAAGCATTTTTTTATAAAAGGAGAACATTTTGAAAAAGATTATTCTAAGTTAATTTTTTGTCAAAATGCTCTTAAAACAGTTTTATACATGTATTCTAATCTAAGTGACACTAAATATCATGAAAATTATCCATTTATGCGCTTTTTTAAAATCACGGTTCCGAACGTAGTCGGATATCTTAATAATCTAAAGGAAAAGAAAAACCAAAACATACTAACTTAAAACCGCATCAAAATCATTTCAAATAGTGCTGCGATCAAATCTTCTCTTTAGTTCTATATTCGATCTCTTAACTAAGGAATCAATATAGGTGTGTATCATATTAAATACTCTTCGCAGTTCCTCCCCTCAAACGATTTTAAACGGTCACATCGAAACAAACACACCATCCACCGATTCCATCCACCGATAAAGCATTTGCATATAAAACCACTCACTGACATCCCCCTCTTGGTGCCTACCCCCCTTTTCTCCTGCCGTCATCAGCATGACCACTCTAGAGAGAGATGGACCTTTGTGTATCTCTAGAGGTCTCTTAGTGGTGCCCCGGTCCCTCGCTATTGGATGTGACAACCTGGGCGTCCCTCTTGCCCGAAGCACTCTACTCTTGAAGGATTTTGGAATTGCGGCTTGTACCAAGAATATATATATACAGAGAGCAAGATGGGTGGAGAGGACTGGACCTCACTCTCTTTCGTTCTATGCTTTTCCCTTCTATCTCGCTACATCTAGGGATGGAGCCTTGTTCGTTTTGAAGATGTCAGGAATATATGAGGATATGTATATATTGTGAAAAGATGTATGGATTGAATAGGATTCGATGGACCAGAACAAAAAGTGATTTGTTCGTAGCGTGGAGGAAATGATGTGTTGTGTATGTGGGATCTCGCTCGATATATATATATATATATATATATATATATATATATGTAATAATTCCGCTAGTATCCGTTTTGTTAACTCTTTGAATTAATATTTAAACAAACTTTAATTCTTTAGTTTAAAAATAACACTGGAATCTTAATCGTGATCGGCTAGTCCAAAATCCCTGTCCCGCCCATTCTGTCCAATCAGAACTACTATTACGTAATAACCACTGCTATTATAAAAGCCAAAATATTGTGCAATCGTGCTCTCTTCTCTTTTGTCTACCTGCCTTCCTCATGTAATCCGCCTGCTGTAACGCTTTCTATGCTTATCTTTATTTGTGCTTGTCCTATGATGTTTGCTTCTTGTATGTGTAATGCCGTCGGTACTGGATCTTTATGTGTTTCCGGATGTGAATAAAAAAGAATAACGATTTACATGAGTGCCTCTTCGATAATACCGTACTCGACCTCGCTCCACGTAATACAATCATCACACCACCGGCCACGCCCCATCTTTGGTTACCTACAGTAATAACATCCACTCGGCACGTCTTACAATATATTTACCACTCAACGGAATTATTACAGAAGCATTTCATATATATATATAATCCAATATAAAAGAATTTTTTCAATATATAATCATATACATATACATACACATATATAAAAATTTATACATATATATACATATACACAAATACATAAACAAAAATATAAAAATAAACATATAGTTATATACCTAAGATAACTAAAAGTAGGATGGAGGCACATAGTATAAAAACAAATTCCTGGCCTTAGGAACCAGGATTGCAGGTTTAAACATGTTTTGCGGCGCCAACCTTCACCTGTAATTTTTCATACTATGTACCAAGTGAGTGAGTGAAGATTAACGTCGCACTGTTCAGCTACACGAGGGCTTTTGGCGACGGACCACGTAATTTTGAACCATGGTCAAGTGACGTGGACGACACCTGAGCTGGCACCCCCCTCTCCTAACTACCACACCACACCAACGGGAGGACGTTTCAGCTCTCGACAGATTTAGCGTGCATCGCTGCCCTACACGGCGGGTCTTTAGTAGTACTGGGCTCGAACTCGTGACAAAGCCAGCCACGATCCGATGCCTATACCACTCGGCTACCGCGGCCACACTATGTACCAAGAGGAAAGAAAAGAGTTATATATGTAGAATTTAAATATTAAAAAATCATTAAACTAAATAACATAGGAACATAAACATAACCTACTAAATCGGAGATAAAACGATGGCCAAGAGTGCAGTAACGTGTTCCCGCCAAATAGGGATATATATATATATATATTTAAATATATAAATTCAATCATCAACAATCAATCACAATAATCAATTGAAGAATTGAAATATACGAATCTTATAATACTAAATCCTATTTCAAAATATCAATGGCTAATATAAAAGATAAAATTCCACACACATCGTTTTCAAACAAAATTAAAAAATTATAAAATAAAATAAAAGTTTATAAAATTTCCAAGTGTAACCTTGGACTTAAGACCCATAAGTGGGGTTAAACTAGTTGGGTGGCGCCAACCTTCCCGCTATTGTAACTTGGTAAATTATTCGGAAAATATCCAAATTTCAAAAATTTAAAAATTAAAAATTAAAAAATTAAAAAATTAAAAAGTTAAAATTAAACCATTATACTTGAAAAATTAAACTATTCGCCATCGCATTCTGAAAGATAATAAAACATTAAAATATTAAAATTCAAAAACAATTTAGTGCATAATATAAGTGAACCATCGAACACCAAAGATGATTCACCCATCTTTAAAATAGTTGTATAGGTAGAAAAAATAGTCGTATATGTATAAAAAATATTTGTGATCCGAAGGTTCAAATTAAAAAATCCGAAAGTTCAAATTAAAAAATCTGAAAGTTCAAATTAAAAAATCCGAAAGTTCAAATTAACAAATCTGAAAGTTCAAATTAAAAAATCCGAAAGTTCCAATTAAAAAATCCGAAAGCTCAAATTAAAAAATCCGAAAGTTCAAATTAAAAAATCCGAAAGTTCAAATTAAATAATATATATATATAAAGTATTGTAGTAGCGTTGGTCGGTTGTTGGTTTGTTGTCATATCTGATTTATTGAAGACATTTTCAGAATAATTTTTCCTCCTTTATTATGAAGCACACATCACAATAGATTAAAACACAATTGCGGTACATTTTCACATTGAATTGGCAGCGGCATGATGGAGCACACAAAGACAAAGAGTTGCAGTTATTTACATTCTTACATGCTGAAGGCAAGCAGACAAAAGAGGACAATTGCGCAAGATTTTTGCTTTTATACCAGCAGTGCAAGCGCGTGATTATTACGTAATAGTAGTTCTGATTGGCTAGAATGGGCGGGACAGGGATTTCGGACTAGCCAATTACAATTAAGATTACATTGTTATTTTTAAACCAAAGATGCAACGTTATTTTAAATTTTAGTACAAAGAAAATTACAATTTAGTACAATTAAAAAGGATACTAGAGGGAATTATTATATATATATATGTTATATAGATAGTATTCTCTGCTAAAAAGAGATGAATATTCAATAATCAAAACTGAAAAAAATTGAAATTGCAAGGTAATCATACATAAGATCTTAGAAAGGATATATGAGAAATGAAAAATATGTAATAGATTTAAAATATAAAAATATGAATGCTACGGTATTATAAACATTGCTGACTTAGAAAAGCTCTTATATATAATAATAATTTATATAAAAATGGGGTTGAGAACATGTTTTGTGGCCAGCCAACCTTCTCCCTTTATGTTAATAATACTGAACAAAAACTATTGAAAATAATGGATAGAATATCAAAATCCATTACAAGAAAAAGGTCTATAGAATTCTTTTCTTAATATTCCTCTCCATGAGAGAGAAACATTATTGTTTTCTCTTCATTTTCATTTGACTTTACTGTCTGGTTTATCATCCACGAGTGTTAGAAATAGATTTACTTTCCAACATGGCTCTGTTTTTTCTATCATGTCTAACATTTCTGCTGTACGGGCAAGGTTGGTACCATAAAGTGGTTATAACCCTAAATCGCTGGCCTAATTCAGCGACAGCTTTAGAAATCATAAGAGGTCTCCATTTTAGTCCAAAGACTCTTTTTTGTATCTTCATTTGTTATGTATCTTGAACTCTAATTTCTTTCTGCTTTGACCTTGTAGGTTAAACAACTTTAACACACACACATATATATATACAAAAGAGCGTTAGTAATGGTAAATGTCAAAATGTCAACGGATTTCCGAATTTGTGTGCGCAATGTTCTAAGGAATATAAATCAAATTGTATTCTCAAAATAAATAGAATGAAACAAATCCCTTTAACAAATTGCTTTTCGGATACTATTGATGAAATTCTTAGTCAAGAAAGGTTAGTCTAGAGGGAGTCTAGGTGCGAATTAAAAAAAAAGCACAAACTTTTACTCATAAAATCCATAAAAAAATCCTATTTATAACTAAATCTGTATATATACTGGAGAAAAGTGACTCACTCCCTCGTTCATTCTGTCAACATGACATCTCCTGAACTATTAGACCTTGAAAACTTGAAATTTAGCAGACATGTTTATTTCGTTGAGCAGAGATCCACTAAGAAAAGGTTCCGCGGAAAAGGTTACTCAAGAACAGTAAGGAAGTAATCGAACCGAACATTCGATTCGAACCTCGCGATCCCAATATTTGAGTAAATGTGGTTAGTGAACTTATTTGGAGTTAATAATAGGAATTAATAATAGCAGTTGGAAATTATTGATAAGAATTTTACACGTAACTGCAATTTTTTTCAGAGACGGTGATAAAGAAATTATAAAAATGTATATTTTTATTTCTCTCTCCTTAAAACCTTAAATTGGTATAGAACTTTTTATTTTGATGTATTATGATGGTGATCGCACTTAACTACTGAGCTTTTTCAAGCACTGGTTATAATTTGGGAAAAAAACAAAAAAAAAAGCAATTGTTTGAAAATATTGAAAAGTGTGGAAGCAGGAAAATATCATCGAAAATTTTATAATCGGTTTTAAGAATTTCATTTACTATTATTTTCCGTCTTGTAATGTCGTATTTGGGTTTACCCATTAATATCCCGACGGTAGTTATAAGAACCACTGACTTTAAAATTACATAGGATAACCATTTTTACGAATACTCTGACGATACTTTGCAATATATATGGAATATTCTTTTAAATACACTCTTAAAAGATATATGGCAGCATGGGTTATATGATGAGTATTTCAGCGGGGAAAGCGAAAAGTTTTATAACCGAAATTGCGTTTTCTGTGGATTGCGAAGATTGTCATTTTTGTTCCGAAAAAATATATAGTTAATGTCAAAAGGTAAGGTATTATTTTTTGTGTGTTAATGGCGACCTTAGAAAATGATTTGACTTTTTATTTTAAGTGAACAGTGTGTGTAATTAACTTTAAAGTTTAATGTCTTTAATTAATTAACTCGCTCTGACGGATTAAATTTCCCAAAGTTGAGCATTTTGTTTATGCATATTCCTAATTTTCAATGTAGAGATTAAAAAAAAGTATTACATGAAAAAAACTGCAGTAAATCATAATGCGGTAGATAAAGGGTTAAATATGATATGATACACATATTTACAGCCTTTGGCTGTCCATTAGTCCACCCTTTTGCAAACTTTTGAATAAAGAAATATTATCTGAATGAAATGACTACGAAAACACTATTAAATGCGAGAACACACGATGCTCTAAGAGAAACAAAGCACTGATTTAAGATACGTACAAGGAAATCTTTTGCGGATGTAAGCCAGAGAAGATTTGCCAACATCAGAAAAATGCGTTCACAAAGCAGGCTTCTTAGAAACCATTTGCGTGTATAAGTTGGCACTTATGGACTGAAAGCAAATTCCTTTACGCGACAAAAGAGTATTTGGGTGCTCTTACGGTAAGCCTACAAAATGATGAAAAATATTCGGCCCATAGTTTACATGCTTGGAGATTTCCCTTCCAATCCCCATCTTTTAAGAATTAGGGGATGCAAAGACCGATTTTTTTGAGAAGTTTGCCCTCCTTACTGACTTTTTTTTCAAATAAAATAAATAAGACGACGTTGAATTTTTTTGTCTGTCTACTCTAAAGAGAGAAAGACTTAGGAGAATGCTATTTGCTATTCACTTCTTAAACATTCAAAGTGAAAAATGCGTTGTTTTTCCCCTCTTCAAAGTATTTTTGAGTGTTGTTTATTTCTTTGATAAAAGTTTTGAAAATTGTTCTGCAATTTTTCCGAGATTTTATTCAGGTAAATTTTTGTTAGATCATACATATATTAGGTCTACCAGAAAGTTCTGCCCTTCTTAGGATAAACAAAATAATAATTTTTTCTTATCTACAATAATTTTATATAAAAAATATAGTGCCATCATTATTTATGGCTTCTTGCCAGCATGAGAGCAGTTTGTATATCCCATTCTTTAAAAAAGACCTCATCCCTAAGGGTGAAACTTGAACCAATGCTCATTTAAGGTATCCGACTACGTTCAGAACCATGATTTTCAAAAGCGCATAAATGGATAATTTTCATGATATTTAGTGTCACTTAGATTAGAATATATACATAAAATTATTTTAAGGACATTTTGACAAAAAAAAATTTATTTAAATACAATATTTTAGCAAACAATTAACTTAGAATAATCTTTTTTCCAAATATTCTCCTTTTGTGAAAAATGCTTCTATTAGAATAATATTTTGCTTGTATATAGCTCAGACCTCTGTTCAGAGGCTCAACTAGAATTTTTGTAATATATAAAACTTAGAAGTAGTTTTATTCATATTTTATGACAACAGAGGGAAGCAATTGTAAGAAAAAAAGCGCGAATAATTATTTCAATGGGTGGTAATTCTGAAAATAATGTGAATTTTTCAAATATTCTAGTTCAGCCTCTGTAGAGAGGTCTGAGCTATATACAAGCAAAATACTATTATAATAGAACCGATTTTCACAAAAGGAGAACATTTGGAAAAAAGATTATTCTAAGTTAATTTTTTGCCAAAATATTATACTTAAAAAAATATTTTTTGTCAAAATGTCCTTAAAACAATTTTATGCATGTATTCTAATCTGCGTGACACTAAATATCATGAAAGTTATCCATTTATGCGCTTTTTTAAAATCACGGTTACGAACGTAGTCGGATACCTTAATACCTTCTTAGTGTTTTACTTTTTTGGCATGCGAAAACTTTTACAAATGCAGAAACAAATAATAATCGGAAGGTGGTAAAACAGGGGAGCACTGTGGATTGGACAAAATTTCCTAGCTTACTTTTTTGAGTTTTTGGTGAGTCCCAAATCAGCATGCAGCCGGGCATTTTATGAAGCAGTCTTGTAGCGGGTATTATTGGAGCTTCTACTAATCTTCTTGGGGAAAATATTCTTTAACTGTGATATTGGTTCAAAAACCGCTTTCCGTAGAGATGACTTAATTTATGCAAATGGAACTTTTATTTTAGTGACAGTCGTCCTGTAGGCGGATAACAGTTAAGCGTTGATCATAAGCTTATTTTCAAAAGTGAGTAGACAGCGACTGGAAAATCTCATCTTAAGATTAATAAAAGAAGGAGAATCGACCAAAATAGTGGAAGGCATCAACAAACCAGTTGAGCGAGCTAGCAGGCTACAGGCCGGATCATACAAAGAGATTTAAGCCAGATAAGTACTTTCCATAACTTAGTTACCTAAACTCGACCTAAGATTTCTTTTTGATTCCAATTTTTAGCTATTAAACCGCATTTCGTAAAGTGTTAAGAGTTGAATAGAAATTAGTTATTCTAAAATCATGCCTGCTTCTTTTTGAACCCTTCCATATCCGGGACCTCCGGGTCTCGACAGTATGATATCCTTCCTAATGAACCTCTTGGAGTGCTGTTTTAATACTATCCATTTGCTGACAGTTCCGCTTCGAATTTATCTGTTTGTTTGGTTTAAACAGCTCAAAAATATTGGTACTTGAATGTCTTACCATATCCACAATGTTCTCTAACCCAGTCTCTACTGCGGTTTAGGAGAGGACAGGTTTTCCGGGTTCACAATATGCCCTCTTCCTTACAAAGTTTTCATTGTTAACTTTTCATCCCCAGTCGTTATCCGGTCCAAGAAGAATTTGACTTTTCCCCCATGCTAGCAAATATTTGCATATGAGGACATAATCATTCAAATTTTTATCTCTTAACTATATGGCATCCTTCTCAAATATTTCCCCACCGGATTTCCGAATATGGTTCAAAATTGTTTATTGAGCTGAATCACACAAGCCTTTCCTAGCTTGAAAACCGGAACGCACAGAACTTATCGGTATACCTAATATTTATTAAATTTTGGCACTACAGCATGAAATAGAGATTATTATAACAAAGGAATATGATAGTCTCCAAAGTCAGATACGTGTATAATAATATTATACCTAAATTAAATATAATATATGTCTATTTAAAATAAATCAGTAAAAAATGCTTTTAAAAAAATGTAAGAGAAAATTTAAATAATTTCTACAAATGTATAGTGATTTCCATTCAGATTTTTGCGTGATTTATAACTAAAAACTTTGTTTCCCCACTTTATCCCACATTCTTGTATCTTTTGCAAATTTTATTTCGAATATAATTTTAATTTCCTGTTTTTATTTTAATTTTTTAAAGTAGAGTGTGAATAAGGGATAAATAGGTAATTTAATGAAATTTTAACTTAAAAGAGTAATAATTTCATTAAAATCTATTTTATTAAAGAAAATCTTAAAATTTTCAGATTTTAATGAACTGAAAACTCAATTATTGATTTTAATATTTAAAACAAAATAGAAATTAGAATACCAAGTTAATCTTATGCAAAGATGCAAAAGCAAAATAAATACAATGTGTCCGGTCTTAAAGTATCCAAAAGTAATGGTTTATTATTACAGAACTACCCATCAGAATAAAATAAACTGTTCATCCATGGATTGGAAAACCCTCCGAGAGTTTTTGGGTCAACTCCGATCGGCTGCACGTGCGCGCATTAATCATCAATCGCAGACGATAAACTTCTTACACTGACTTAATTAGTAAAGTTGTGGATGCCACTGTAAATATTAAGTGCCTAATTCGATTAACGGAATTTAGATCAGTCACGCGTGTACAGCGACGTCTTCCAACAGATTGGAATGTCGTTATTGGTTTGCGTAATAGACTAATCAGGACTCCTACAAAATGAATCACGCCCACGATTAACAGTGTCTTCTACCATGAAAACTGATACTTGCCAGTTTGAGATACCAAAGTTCCCGTCTCCTTTAAAGTTCTTTCCCATTGGTGGATAGATTTTGATGTCGGAAGGTCGACATTCGATTCTCTTCGAACGCGTCGCTGTACACGCGCGACTGATTTAAATTCTGTTAACCAAAGTACGCACTACACCTTTTACTGTGGCGTCCACATTTTTACTAATGAAGACAGTGTAAAAAGTTTATCTTCTGCGATTACCGAATAATGTGCGCACGTGCGGCCAATCGGAATAGATTCAAACAATCTCGGATAGTTTTGCAATCTAAGGATAAACAGTTTGTTACATTGATATTCATGCAAGAAAAATAAATATACGAAAATAAATAGAGCAATATCTCCTTTCAAATTTCTTCATACATGGAAATCTTTCAACTGACAGAGATTTGTAAAAGTCAATGCCATAGCATTAAACCTCTCGCTGTGCATCCCGCGATTTCCACGGGTATGCATTTTTTCCGACTATTTAGCCGTGAAACTCGTGCTATTTCTGTTTTTGTTTTTATTTATGTTTTTATGTTCATATTTTTATGATCTAATTTTAGATTTTAAAATAAAAAAATCTCTCTTTATTACAAACTTTTTTTTTTGTATTTCTTAACTCTAAAGTGTAGATTTAATATGTAAACTTGAAATACCTAATAAAAAAATATGCAATTTTTGAACCTACTTTGATAAAATAAATATACAGCAATAGGGTTAAACATTTTCTTCACGTTGTGATCTGACTTCAAATGAATACGTTCAAGCTGTAGCTCCTCAGGTGCTCTATCAATATCAGTAGTAATGGGATAAGTGATCAAATTGAATTTAGGCTCAATTTTCTTTACACTTTAACTGACTTGCCCGTACACCGCACATCCCATTAAAAGCTGGACAAAGCTGGTTTGCCCGTACAATGTACGGGCACTGATATTTTCTTCTTTTTATCTTTAATTTGAACATATTTTTAATTCTTATTGAAGATTATTAGTGCCAATGTTTTTAAGAGATGCTATTAGTCCACGGTACTGACTTCTCATCCGGAATTTTCATTATTGTGAAGGTGGATATTTTTCATTAGAGGCTGGATTTTAGATTCTTGAAATTAATGGATAAAGATCTGGGATCGGCAAGGCAATTTGTTGTTTGAGAAGAAATGAAAAAAGAAAGATAATACCGAAAAAAAAAGCCAAAATTATCTCTGTCTGCATTGAAATGTAAGGCGTAGTATTACACCAGGCTTCAAATTTTGTGTGCATATATATATATAAAGAGTGTTTCTTTCCAGGTATAGAAGTTTAAGTTGGCATTACTTTCCAAGATGGCGACCGATTTAACAGCTGTCAAGTGATTTATTCTCAGTTTGGTTTGGCAATTCATCATGAATAGACTCACGCCTGAACAACGCTTTCAAATTGTGCAATTTTATTTCGAAAATAATGGTCGATTTTCATAAGCGAATTTTGTTTAGTGATGAAGCGCACTTCTGGTTGAATGGCTACGTCAACAAACAAAACTGCCGCATTTCGAGTGAAGCCAATCCACAAGTGTATGTCGAAACACCGTTACATCCAGAAAAACTGACTGTTTGGTGCGTTTTATGGGCTGGTGGAATCCTTCTTCAAAAACGATGAAGGCCACAACGTTACAGTCAATGGTGATCGGTATAGAGCCATGATTACTAATTTTTTCATTCCTCAATTGAACAATCATGATGTCCAGGAGCTGTGGTTCCAACAAGACGGCGCAACATGTCACACAGCTCGTGCCACAATCGATTTATTGAGACACGTTGGGTGACCGCCTAATTTCACGTTTTGGACCTGTGAATTGGCCTCCAAGATCTTGTGATTTAACACCGCTAGACTATTTTCTGTGGGGCTATGTAAAGTCATTGGTATATGCGGATAAGCCACAAGCGCTTGACCATTTGGAAGACAACATTCGCCGTGTTATTGCCTATATACGGCCACAAATGTTGGAAAAAGTCATCGAAAGATGGACATCCAGATTGGACTACATCCGAGCCAGACGTGGCAATCATATGTCAGAAATCATATTTAAAATGTAATGACACAAGATTATCTTTCGAATAAAAAAAATTCATGTCAATCGAATAATACATCGTTGTTTTACTTCAATTTAAAGTTCTGTACCTCTAAAAAAACACCCTTTATATGAATGCCAAACAAAATACTCAACCGTTTGAAAAAGTGGTTTGAACATGAAATTCTTTTGTAAGTTTGAAATATATTCTTTTAAGACATAAGAATTATTCCTCATAGCGTGTCGAGTATACTAACAAAAAGCAAACATTTAGAGCGTTTGTGTTCCACAAATATAAAATAAAAATAGTGTGAAAACTTTAAAATTGAAAATTAAAATAAAATTCTTCTATTTTCATATTGTGTTCTGTATTATGCTTAGTTATATGCAGCAAAAAAAAAAGTTCCTCTTTCTGGAACATTTTGGACTAAAAAATTGACCTCTTACGGGGTTAAGATCCTAAAATCTTCTTGTGACTACATCCTCCAAATTCTGCATATAATCTCATAGAAAAAACACTTTCAGGAACTTTGTTTACAAATAGTTCAAAATAAAAGACGAATCTTTGATTGCTCATGGGAAAGAAATCTAGGTTCACAGAGGGCTTTCTGATTGTCTTGGATGGCCTCATAAAAACTTTTTTTGTAACACTAGTTACCCACGACTGACTTAGTTTAAGAATTGGCAACGTGAGTATGAGCGCATCTCCATGATAATTTATAATAAAAGTGCGTGAAATTAACCGTGAGCCATTGAGAAAGTGAGGGGCTGGAATAAAAAATATAAACCTGGTGAGTTTGTGGATCTTTTCGTATACCTTTCACGTGACTTTCGTGTAATACTTTTGAAAATATGGCCTTACGAAAACGAAGGATTCATTTATGCTAGCCCTATATTACAAATAAGTCGGATCTGGTGGTTTAGAAGTAGCGTACTCGCTTTGTTTGACTAATGCTGCGGTTCGACCCAGGCTGGAGTCGATAGTTTTTATGGATGCGAAAACCATAAGAACACGTTTCATATGATTATGTAATATATAAAAGATCTCTTAAGTATCAATTTGGCTCCAGTACTCTCAGAAATATTAAATTACCGTGATATTTATCCACCGACGAGAGCTTGAATTAAAAATTAATTCAAGCGTCCAAATTTGGTAGAGAGGCGACTACTAGATGG
This sequence comes from Trichonephila clavipes, assembly GCA_019973935.1. Classification (NCBI taxonomy): domain Eukaryota; kingdom Metazoa; phylum Arthropoda; class Arachnida; order Araneae; family Nephilidae; genus Trichonephila; species Trichonephila clavipes. The sequence goes on along the minus strand of BMAU01019100.1, from coordinate 242,888 downwards.
CGCTACCATGAAATGACTCTCACATTTGTGGACTTGCCGTGTCTGAAAAGGTTAAGTTTCTAAAATACATCCCTTTTGAAAAAACATACAGCATTACAAATAAACAGCACAACGTTCGAAAACAGGTACATACCATTTTATATAACAGAGGATGTGTGCATTAGCTTTTTTAGCTTTAATTAAATTTTCTAAAACGGTTTTTCAGTTTCTTGGATCTCTTCCCACGCTTTTTTTATTCCATTTACTTTACTTGTAGATAAAACTTGTGTTATTTTGTTTTATTCTGCTATTTTGAAGAGCCAAAAGCTTTTTAACTGAATACACTCATACACATATCTTTGGTCTTAAAAAACTTTAAGAATGGAACTTTATATCTTATTTATGCAGTTATTGTTTTAAAGTCAATGCTTTAGTTTGATATTTAAGGTATCCGACTACGTTCGGAACCGTGATTTTAAAAAAGCGCATAAATGGATAATTTTTATGATATTTAGTGTCACTCAGATTAGAATACATGCATAAAATTGTTTTAAGAAGATTTTGACAAAAAAAAATTATTTAAGTATAATATTTTGGCAAAAAATTAACTTAGAATAATCTCTTTTCCAAAATGTTCTCCTTTGTAAAAAATGCTTCTATTAGAATATAATTCTGCCTGTATATAGCTCAGACCTCTGTACAGAGGCTCAACTAGAATTTTTGAAAAATTCACATTATTTTTAGAGCTACGACCCATTGAAATAATTATTCGCGTTTTTTTCTTAAAATTGCTTCCCTCTGTTGTCGTAAAATATTAATAAACTCACTTCTAAGTTATATATTTCAAAAATTCTAGTTGAGCCTCTGTACAGAGGTCTGAGCTATATACAGGCAGAATTATATTCTAATAGAAGCATTTTTTACAAAAGGAGAACATTTGGAAAAAAGATTATTCTAAGTTAATTTTTTTCCAAAATCTTGTATTTAAATAAAATGTTTTTTGTCAAAATGTCCTTAAAACAATTTTATGCATATATTCTAATCTAAGTGACACTAAATATCAGGAAAATTATCCATTTATGCGCTTTTGAAAATCACGGTTCCGAACATAGTTGGATACCTTAAGATGAATTTAAACAGAGTAAGGAATTTTTTAAAATTTATATCACTTTAGTGATGTTTCAAACTCACACAATTTTTTTCTATTAAAAATTTCTTTTATTAAAATTTTCAGCTTTTTAGCGAAAACTAACTGCATATACGTGCTGGAAATTTAAAAATGGATATTTAAAGCACTTGATTTCTCATTCGAAGTATTTATGTGCTTATATATCTAATTTCTCATTAAAATTTTTATATATATTCCCCTAAATTATATTTTATTTCTTTTATTGGCTAATTACATATTTGGAGAAGTTAACTTCATTAAGTAAAAAAAATTCCATTGTTTTCTTAAAAAATGTTTTTGAATTTTTAAAAGTACGAGTAAGTTCTTAACTACTCATTTTTGAATGTACTTTCTCCATAGACTGTGTTAATGTGTTATCTGTAGTTTCCATTTTGTATATAGGGGTGAAGTATAGTTTTTTAAAATTATAATTTCAAAATTATATGTATATTTCTAGTATATATCTGCATTAATTCTTAAATTATTTATGAAATATATTTGTACAGATATACGTATTTTTAAAATATAGGACATACAAGATCGAGTCATAATATTATTATGACGATAATATTATTACTATTAATTTAACTAATTAATCGATGGATATTATTGATGAGTAATATTATTGACCCTCCTTCTCACTTAAGACGTAAATAGTGCACAGGTAATAAATGCAGTAGTTGGTGCTAGCCAACATAATAGGTGGAAAAGTAAGCTATTTTTGAAGATATCATTCGCCGTTGTGAAGGCGAAATTGTGATTTATCTGACTAGAAGAATAAGAACAATCATTATCTTTTGTGCGAAGGAAGGCAATATTTCAGAAATCACGCAATTTCTTAGCTGCATAGAATCTGGCGGTGATAATGTACCATCGCCAGAGTTACAATACCAATGAAAATAAACTAATTGAAAGTTGAGGAGTACCACTCATCTTTAATGCGAGCGGAGAATAACAGATGCGACAGGGAACTGACCGATGTGTGCTGCACTTGAACAATTAATGGGTCTGACGATCTGAAGGACTTCCAGACGTGTGTTCAAGACGACAGTGTAACGACATCTTTTATGTACGGACTCCAAAGCAGACAGCACTGCACGCCAGTGCTGACGAACTTGTTTCAGTAAGAACGGAATTAGTTTGTCGGCAATACTAGAACTGTACACTATCGATTGGAAGAAGTTAGTCCTACGAGTCGCTTTTTCCCCTGTATTGAAAGGATTGAGAGATAGAGATTTTTTTCACACGCATGCACATGCACACCCTACAACCTTTTCTGGAAGAGCACATTATACTAATGACAGTTTTATGGAATGGAAATGTTTCAGGACATTGTTAGAACTCTCTCATACATGTTGAAGTCAATGGATTGAGTTATGTATCCCCATTGTTATCAATCATGTACATCCAGGAATGTTAACTATGTTTCTTAGAAAGAATTCAGAATTGTCTAAGATTGGTTATAAGAGAAACACAAAACTTCCAACTGGTTTGGTGGCCCCTGAATTCACCAGATCTGAATTGAATTAAACATCTTTGAAATTATCTCGATTATCATATACGTGAGGGACACGTAGACATTCAATTATGAACCCTGTTGCTACTGTATGCATGGATCCAGATACTTGTGGCAATCTTCAATAATCTTATGGACTTAGTCTTATACTCTTTAACTGCTATCTGTATGTTATTGAAAATATTACTCTTAATTAAGTAACAATATATTTACTCTCTCAGTACATTGATATATTTTTCTCTAAAAATTTCCTTATGGTTAAGGTTTTAGTAATAAAAATATACAGAGAAAATTCAAAACAAAAACTGAAGTTTTTTCACACACTAATTTATTCCGAGGGAAATGTTTTTAATGGGCTGTATATTGACAACTAATCTTTTGCACACACAACAAGTCCCTAAATGTGAGGTCCATTTTTCGATGGCATTATCTAGTGGAGGCCTTCACTACCAAATTTTGACGCTTGAATTAATTTTTAACTTGAGCACTCAAAGGATTATTATAACATATTATAGTGATTTAATTTTGCAGAGAGTACCAGAGCCAAATAGATGCTCAAGGAATCTTTTACATGCCCCGTAATCATACTATATACGAACCTACACTTTTCGTCTCCAGCCGGGATTGAACCCGCAAACTTAGGCCTACGAAGTGGACTCGCTACCTCTAAGTAGACTTAGACGGAAAATTATATAATGCATTTCATTTTTTCAACGATATCTCAACACTATAGCATTGTACATTCACAAATATTTTTCAAACAGTAGAAACACAGTTTTTATACTGAAATAACTTTAAAAGGCCTTGCTTTCTTAAATGTTTCTTCTTACTTTTCAAGAGTAAGTTCATATTTTTTTAAACCTTTTTTGAGTATAATCTTGAGAAAATTACCAAGTTTTCATTAACATTTTAATTTTTTAATTTTTTTATAATTAATATGCAAATTTTATTACTTTAAAGTATCTGTTCTGTTTACTGTCAGTAATTTGATGCTAATAAAGTGATAAGAAGGATTAATTTATCCAATAATTATTTTGCACAGGTGTAGTTTGAAACACCGAAGAGAAACAAACATTTTTATAAAAATAATTACCTTTTAATTTATGACTGATCAACTTACGATTAATTCAAGTTTAATAACCGGGGAGCAATCCTAATTAGTTTCTCACTTTTAGCTTATAAGATTATCAAATAGACAATGATCTTTTGGTCCGATTGTGGATCAATTGTCAAAACTTTCCTAATCTGCTTCAGTCCTCTTCAAAACTGCTTCTCTTTTATTTCCACTTTTCCGAACAGCAATACTTGCATATATGATTGCGTGACTAACGACTCACTACTAATCACTACCGACTAATGACTAAATCTAACACATCTATTGCTAAGGTTTAAATAGCACTTACATTAGCATAAAATCAAGTTATCTCTACTGAAGGCGGTTTTAAACTCAAACTACAGTTAAAGAAGAACTTTCCCATATGAATTAACAGAAATATCATGGATAGAACCCGTCACATTTTTACTTATTTATGAACGAAAAACAACTTCTAAGGAAATCATGCTTTCCCATTTGCTATTTCAGTTAAAAATAGAAACCCAACCAAACAAAAACTGTTCTTCTCACACCTCCCCCCTAAAAACTTATCACACCAAAATCTAATTTCTTCCTCAGCAAGGTTTGAAGCACTGCGTAAACCAGAGATCATGCCAACTTCCCTTCTTAAACTTCTGTAATTTTACTCCTGATCCATGGCTGAGAAAATTCCATGGAAGAGAAAGAGAGAGCTATCTCTCCCAAATAAATCCCTCCGCGTCTTCTTCTCCCAAGAACTTAATAATAAGAGAGGCCCTTGACTCTCATTCATTTCGAGAGAAATATAATACCATTCCGGGGGACGAGGCGACCTCAACATCGAATCAACTACAACCACTGAGAGGCCCCCGTCTTTTAAAAGTTCCACTGCCAGGAAAGGGAGAAGGGGTTTCGGCTTTCGGCAATTTGCATATTTCCTTTGAGGGCATGAGGCGACGGTTAATTTGGGCTCGGTTTTAGCAGTGGCGTAGAGGGCGACAATTAAGAGAGGTGCATGTAATTAAGGCGGCCTCTGGAGGACTTCACTATGTAATGGAAAAGGGCAAAAGGATGCGGAGGGTAAATTGATGGCGGGAAGGGGGGAGGGTCGAAGATTACTCAACGGCTGAAAGGAGAGTATTTCGTGAAACGATCCGATTCCCTTTTCGTGAGAGGAGTGTGGAGGGAGACCTCCTTTAAGTCTCTAGGGGAAGGTCACTGTGCTAATGTTATGGCGGGTGTAATGGATAGGCTTATGGGAATATTGACCACACTCACATGGTGGTGTTTTTAGAGAGGCTGATAAATAATTATTTTTTGCGGAGATTTAATCAGTGCTGTTGTTGACTTTCTGGTAATTTTTTTTATTTTTATTTTGTATCACGAGATTTAAAACTATTTTGAATATGATTAATTTAAATGAAAGTTTAGAATTAGAGTTACTGTACGGGATGAAACTTGCGGGTGCGCATTCTACGCCAAGTATAAAAAATGATAGCTTCAAAAATAAAAAAAAGAGAAGAGCATAAAAAAATTAGACTTCTAAATAGATAAGAATACCGATGAGAGCCGTTGTTGAACATTTTGTGAGAACGCCCCCTGGGTTCCATCTTAGACATTAAAATTGAATTGAGGCAAAGAATTACCAGACGCCGTTTTTAGAATAACAAATTATATTTATTCAATTGATTCAATTAGCAACCTTCTAAATACAAATATTAAACAATATGTCTACGTCAAAGGGATTTAACTTTAATATTAATTTAAATCACAAAATATGATATTAATCAACTACTAAGCTCAATATCGAACGGGTTCACCGGAATAAGAGGACCGAGACATATACGCAACTTGAATTGCTAACATTCATTAATTTTACACTAACTTTATTATATATTAACTCTTGTGGGGTCAGATAAACGAAGTTTTAAATAACACTTGGCTATAATGTCGTTCTCTCCAGGTAGATCAATCCTTTCAATGGTATTTCGCTGACTAAAAAATAACAGTAAGACTTTAATCACGCAATCCACTTGAATCTTCTTAACTTCGTCACTACTTCTCTTGGCTCAATAGCCTTCTCCGCTAACTACAACACTCTCCTTATATACTTTGATTGATTTGCATATCCCATTTTCTTCTTTTAGAGCTGGTTGGAAATATACGCGAATTTACAATTCCCTAAGACGCCCAAGAATATTAGTGATAAAGTTCCGTATAGATTCGTCACAATTTCTTTGAGGAAACTCATCACAAAGCAATTTTATTGAGAACCGTCTGTTTTCACGAATTTTCTTATTCACTTTTTCAGCTAAATCATCATTGCCAACTGAATGTCATCCACTCCATGATTCGTCACAAACGCTGGTGCCTCCACCACTGAATTGTCGAACCCCCTTTCTCATCATTCTATTACTCATTACGTTTTCTACATAAACTTCAGCCAGTTGAAGATGAATTTCAACTGGTTTATAATATTCCTTACGTTTAAAAAACGGATTACAGAATGCACTTCACATTCGTCGGGATCGGCAATCTTCTTAAAGATTTTACACGCTCACTAACACATGTAAAAACAACACTATCTGATTGTATTGGAGTCACTGTATACTGACATTCAACCAGAGACAAGTGAGCTCAAGAGTTGAATTCCGATACTACCACTGTAGTTGCGGTAGGAAAAAGCGGTACTTTTAGTTTCCGGACACACCATGTAATATTCGGTAGCTCTTATAACTATCTTTTAGAAGATTAAAATTCCGTCACAAATTACACGGGTCATTATTTTTCTAAAAAACAATGTTTTTTATTGATCAATTAACAATATCAGTAGAAAATTATTTTTAACGCCTTAAATCCAATAGCATATATATTCCTTCTTGTACAATTGAAAATCTTCTTTACAAAATGTGTACACTTCTCATTCTCATTTTAAATAATATATATTTAATGGTAATTTTAAGTTATGCAATACTTGGAAAAACTAATACATGTATAAAATTAAGGTTTCATTAAAACTTAAAATGTATTTTACAATTCTTTTAAAGAAAAAAAAATTGTAAAATACATTTTAAGTTTTAATGAAACATAAAACAATACATTTTATGTTTCAAACGATTGAATTTATTTTTCTTGCTCTGATTACACTCAGAAACCCACTAGGATCATGTTTCCCTCGTAAGATTAATACATTGGTGAAGTGTGAATAAAAGATGCAAACTAACAAGCTTTTAAATATCGGAACTTAGAGTAAGCGAGATGGCAACTTGTGGCAGTTGATGGCAAGTAGAAGAATGTTAATATAGTTCGTGGTTCAAGTTTGGATAAGGTTACGTGGCGGTGATTAGAAGTTATAAGCGATAAAGATATAGAGAACCAAGGTGCGTATCAGTGCACGCAAGTAAATACAAGATTGCCTTTATGATATTAGTGATTGATTCTTCAGATTGCAACAAGGTAGGATTGACTATTTTATATTAGAATCAGTGATTGTATTAGAACTGAGTTTAGGCGATTCAGTTATTGATAGTGGTCCGAATTAGGTTAAGACGTTATTATCTATATATATTGTGTGTTGCGTATTTTTGCCATCGTAGATTCTCTCATATTAATTATTATAATTTAATTTGTTAGAAGTTTAAGTTGAAAATCTTAATAAAGCTATATTAAGATTATGTATGCCTCTAGTTCTTCCGTTAATCCTACACCTCGAGCTCACGCCGACACTTCGAGAGATATTCTCCCAAAGGGGGGATATCACAACATGGCACCTTCAAAACTGACGTAAAAGTCTTAAAAAATTTGTATTTTATAATTCTTACTTTAATTTCTGATTACGTACATCACTATAAAATACATCAAACGATTGACAAAAATTGCTTAAATTTTATTTGACATTTATTTTAACCCAACGCAAATTAAAAGAGGAATTTTTCACTGTGATACTATTTTTTTAATTAGATTCATTTTTGGTTAAAGCAGACGCTTAACCTATTAAATGGTTTAACGTACATTGTGCGGACTACCGAAAGCTGGCTACAACCAATTAATATTTTCTCTTCTTTCTATCTTTGATTTGCACATATTTTTAATTCTTATAGTGAGATTATTACAGCTAGAGTTTTTAAAAGATGCAGTTTGTCCATGGTACTGTAATACTTCTCATCCGGGATTTTCTTTGTGGTGAAGGTGGGAAGCTTTCATGCAGAGCAAGCATTTAGATTCTTGAAAATATTCCATAAAGAGCACGAATTGGAAATTCAATGTGCAATTTGCTGTTTGAAATGAAATTAAAATGGAAAGATAATCTAAAAAGGCAGATATTATCTCGGTCCCCATTGTATTGTAAATCATAGTATTACACCGTGCTTCAAATTGTGTGTACATATATATATATGCCCACGCACACACACATAAATTCCTCCACCGTTTGAAAAAGAGATACGAATATGAAATTTTTAATGAGTATGAGAGAAATTCTTTTAGGATGTATCAAGCATTTTTCATAGCATGCAAAGTATGCTTATAACAAGTAATATAATTTTTTAAAGTCAATTCTTACTTAGTTCACCAAAGAAAATTTTTTATTTTAGTTACTTTTTATTGAATAATTACAATTAATACAAATATGTATATACATATGACAAAATCACAATATTAAGTGGAAAAAAAACATCTTTTAAATTAACATTAAATCTTTTTAACCACATTAAATTTGCAAGTACATTTTTAATTAAAAGTTGAATATAAGAGTTAAGAATTTATCTTAAAACCAGTGTAAAAGGAATGTTGACGTGTAACTAGCATTTGACTTTATTCAGGTTAAATTAAATCTTCATCACAAATTAAGCAAAAGCTTTTTTATCCAATGGTGCTGCCATCTAGAGGAATAATATTAACTAAAATATATCTGTTTTACTATAATTTATAATTAAATTTAATTAATGAATTAATATTTGAAAAAAAAACTGTATTAACATCAATGGCCTTCCAGTACAAGTTAAAAAATGTATTTGATCTTGAATGGATGGATAAAAAGTATTTTATTAACGATTGGAAATTTGAACAAGATATATAAATAAATAAATAAATAAATATATAGGTAGAGTATGAACTAATAGTAGGAATTGAAAAAGCAAACGTTTGGGTTTTTTTTGTTACACACAATTACAAAATATAGAACAGTGTAAAAATTTTAAAATTGAAAATTAAACTAAAATTCTTCAATTTCCACATTCTGTTATGTATTATGCTTAGTTATACGCAATAAAAAAATGTGCCTTTTTTCTGAACATTATGGACAAAAACATTGACTTCTTAGGTGGTTAAAAATATTGAATAATTTGTATGGTAAATTCTACTGTATGCATTCTAAAGAACTTTTCAAATCAACTGACATTAAATCCACTGATGCACAAACTACAAACAAGACAAGAGTTCTATTTTTATCTCAGCATCCACTTCTCTCAATCCTCATCACCGAGAATCCTCACAACTTTCTGACTTCTCCCCAAAACACCAGCTCTTACTTGATTAAACCCAGTAGCGTACTATAACTCAATCTCCCCTCTTGAGTTTAATTTCTCTGAAGACCTTTGAAATCGGTCGGAATTCCTTAAAAATCCTCTTCTCTAATTACCGCAACCGCAATTAAACTCGGCTCCATTTTCTGAGGCATTGTTCGCCGAGGAAAGGACTCGTCCCTAAAAGGCAAAGAGGAAAGGAAAAGATAGAGGAAAGGGGGGAGCCATGAATTGTTTAGCCGCGAAATCACCAAATTGATTAACAGTAATGGCTCTGCGGTCGGAAAGAACATAATGGATCCATGGTTCTCTTACTTACGGGCGCCTTGGGTAAATCTAGGCCTGTATTGTTCCATGTGGATGTGGATTGCTCTTCTGATCTTTCGGTCTGGATTTTTTTGCAAAGAGAACGGAAATGGAAGGAATTTTCTCTCTGTATATGTTCATCTTTTTCTATATATTGTTGGAATAAATGTGTAAAAAAAGTTTTTTGTCGCGGTAGAATATAAACTATAAAAAATGGAATACTGCGAATTCTAATTTTAGAAATTATTTCTTTCTTATTTTCAAATACATTTTGGCTCCTTTTTACTATATAATTATAACTGTATTATTATTTAAGGTATCCGACTACGTTCAGAACGATGATTTTGCAAAAGCGTGTAAATGGATAATATTTATGATATTTAGCGTCACTTAGATTAGAAAATGTATATAAAATTGTTTTAAGAATAGTATTACAATAAAAAATTATTTAAGTACAATATTTTGACAAAAAATTAACATAGAATTATCAATTTTCAAAATATTTTCCTTTTGTGAAAAATGCTTGTATTATAACTATATTTTGCCTGGTTATAGCTCAGACTTCTGTACAGAGGCTCAAATATAATTTTTGAAATATATAACTTAGAAGTGGGTTTATCCATATTTTACGACAACAGAGGGGAGAAATTTTAAGAAAAAAACGCAGAAAATTATTACAATTGTTGTAACTCTGAAAATAATGTGAATTTTTCAAAAATCATGGTTGAGCCTCTGTACAGAGGTTTGACATATATACAGGCAAAATATTATTATAATAGAAGCGATTTTTACAAAAGGAGAACATTTTGAAAAAAGGTTATTCTAAGTTAAATTTTTGACGAGATATTGTATTTAAATAAATTTTTTTGTCAAAATGTCCTTAAAACAATTTTATGCATGTAATTATTATAAGTGACACTAAATATCATGAAAATTGTTCAATTATGCGCTTTTTTAAAATCACGGTTCCGAACGCAGTAGGATACCTTAAGTAAACTAGGCTTGGTTAAGATTAAAATGAATTTTAGTTTTTAATTTTAATCGTTATCGAATTTCTAATAAATTTAAATGAGTTTTAATTGGTGAACGAAGAAGAAATGTAACCTGATATATAAGGTATCCGACTACTCTAAAACTGTGAATTTTGCCAAAAATTGACAAATTGTTTTATAGGTTTTCTTATTAGCTTTATAAAAATACCATGTTGTTCATTATTTTCCATTCACTAGAACAAAAACTGCAAGTGTTTTAGTAAAGGCAGATGCCGCTACCTTAAGCAAGATGCCAAACTTTAAAATGCGTTTTACTCGAAATGTATTTTCTTCCAAAATTCTCAAACAGGGACTGTGATTTCTCAAAAAGTTTTGAAAATAATTAATTGAACAATTTTGTGTGTACGTTCTGTATAGCAGTAGAAGTGTTTTAACCTTCAGATTTATCAATCGCTGTTTTATTACAAAATTTACTGTCTCTAATGGGAATTTGATCACTAGTTTTTCAAACAGTTTCATATAATAACTGCAATAAAAAGTGCTCTAATTTTTGTAAAAATTAAAATATCTGTTATCCTGAAGGTCATTTAAAAAATGAACAGCTAAACAACACATCCAAATCGAAAAATTGAAAATTTGTTCATAAACTTTTTGTACAGAATGGGCTACATTTATGTAATTTTTACCAGTTTTTTCCAATTTTAGTAATAATAAATTCTTTTTTCTCTTTTCAATGTTATCATATTTTTCTTAAAATGTACTAATTAAATCTAAAACCCACAAAAATCCCCAAACCTCCATTTTTTTAAAAAAATTGTCGCAAGTAATCGGTTGTCTTAAGGTACTGAAAAACTGTTTATTTATTGATACAAAGATGATTTTTCCAATTCTCTCAACGAACTAAAAAAATTTATTTTCTACGTATTATTTATAAAAAGAAAAATAATTTCTACCTCAGTGAGTGAATATTAACGTCGCACTGTTCCTCTGCACGAGGGCTTTTGGCGACGAACCACGTAATTTTGAACCAAGGTCATTTCTACCTCAGATTGAAGGGCAAATTTGTTTAAAATACTGTTAAACATACGAAAAACATTTTTTCATTAACATCTGATTGAACAATAGGTAAGGGGTATAAAGTAGGGATGTGCTACTTCTGTTATCAACTTGCTAGTGTGGGCTGAACTGTAAACATGCAAATATGGCTTGTACAACTAATATTCCTACTCAAAGTGAGTTGAATTACGTTAGTCGCTTCCTTTGAGCAGCAAAAATTGATCGAATAATGAGCCAAGTTAACAGGTCACATGCAAAATTATGTGTTTCTAGTTCAGTTTATGGATCCAAGGACTAGAATCCATGCAGCTATTTATTGGCTGTTATTACGACGGTTGCGAAGAAGCATTCGAAAGAAAAGAAAAGAAGTGATGATTTCTGGAGTTGTCTTCATTGCTGATATAAACCAATAGCTACTGAATCAATTTAAATAGGACGCATTTGATCACTTGAGTACAGCCTCTACTTAAAACCAAATGATTTTAAATTTTTCTGTGAACTAAATAATTCGCCAGAAAGTTTTCACTTATCCAGAATTTCAAAGCAACATCCATTGACACTCAGATTATTGACGACAAAATTCTTCGAAGAGGCACCGATATGACAAATCCTTGAACCTTCATGGTGTTTACGCCGAAAAGCAAACATGTTTGAACATAACTTTTGTTAATTAAGTGATTTTTAACTCTTTTATCTTTGTTTTATATTTTGGGGGAGAAAACATCCTCTCTCGTATGAATCTGAACATGCCGCGAACAGTAGATGAAATATAAATGAACGATGTGTTCATATAAATATTTTGAAAGAAATTCCTTATCCATTGTAGTATTTATTAAATTTCGGATAACTTTGGGAAATAAAAGTTTTTTTCTCCTTCTAAAAATTTAATAAATTTTTATCTTACTAAAAGTCCACAAAGTGGTGTGTTTTTGCTAAATATAATTTAATGTTTTTCATAATTTTGGCTTTTTTTAAAATTAAATTTTCTGTTATATTTGCATAGTTTCCAACTGATAAAACCAATGCAGCATGGACAAATGTAAGGATGAAAAATAACAATTATATTCCCTCAAAATCTTAATGAGAAAAATATTAAGATGCTTTTTTTTACTGTTACATTAAAATGTAACTTATAGGACCTTTATTTAATAAGATACTTTATTCTAAGCTCAAATTAAAGCTTACCTTATGCTTTATTTATAACTTATTTTATATAAGTTTAAGATATTTAATTAATTATATGTATTTTTTAATTTGTTAATAACTGTTACAATTAACAATCTATTAGATTTCTTCCCGTAAAAGTTTATTCATCTATTTTATTTATTTTCCTGGCATTCTTTTCATTATTTGAATTAACCTTAAGATTATTTCCAAATCTTTCTAAATCATTCATTTGTTTTTCATCATAATTTTGAAGTTGATAATTCAACAGAATTAGCTAAAATTATCTCGTGTGTTAATAAACAGAAAAAAAACAAATGCTTTATTGTAATTTAAAATAAAGTATGGGTCCCTCCCCCTCTCAAGGAGACTTAGAATTATATAAACTATAGCCGGTCAAATGAATTTCACTGAAAAAAACATATCAATGTCTGGAAATTGAGAAATCCTAAGTAGTTATTTAATCCAAGATGTCTGATAAATAATACCAAATGGATGCACAGATCCAAATCAACTTTAAGCAATACAAGAACTTTCATTTCGTGACAGAAAGACACCTTCTTGAATTTCTGAAATCCAAACAGAAATTAAGATTATTTTCCCTGCATCCTCGACGAAGAAAATCGGATTTCGAGTCACAGCCATCGTCAGCCTTTTAAGAAAAGATTCTAATTGCTTCCGGATAAATAAAGACAACCATTTCTGTTTACCTTTCAGTGACGTAATGCTTCTTATCAGAGCATTGCGCAGAAGACCATTTGCAGGAAACGCCTGTTTAAATCCAATATTTTCCAAGAACTGCATCGTGCCTCTAAACGATATGGAATTTTTTCAAAAGCTCCCCTAACGACCTTTGTGTGTATTTGTTTGTAAATCAAAACTGAAGCATCATAAGCAAGCGACGTTTTCAAATTTTCGTCTATATAAAATTTCCGAAGTTGTGTACTCACACAAAACATTTGCAGATGGAGAGAGAGAGAGGAAAATGTCAAATTTGAATCTGAACCATTAACTTCTTAACGCAGCAGACATCCGTAAAAGGCAAGCACTGTCATCGGCAATCTCGAAAAATGGTCCCAAAAACGTCTATAATCGTCGACAGTTCATAGAGCGATGGGGATGGTAGAGGAGGTGCGGCAGTTTTTCATTTGTTAACATTAGAGAAGCAAACGTTATTTTCGTATTAAAGACTTCGAGTTGGAAAATCTGTACTTAAGAATTCCGTGATCACCCCTCCCCGGGATGAAAGCTCGCACTGCGCCCATTAATTTCGAATAGAACAGAATGGAATAAATGGCAGCAGGAGTTGATGCGTTAATGGCGGCCCCATTAGAGTGGGTTTTGGAGCTCCAGAACATTCAGAAAATCACTTGCTGCCATCGATTAAAGCCGATGCGATCAAAAGAGAAAAACACAATGAAGTGTAAAGTACTTCCAAAAAGATGGGGGTGGATGGGGAACGGCTAACGACTGGTGAACAACATAGAAAACAACCCAGACCAATAACAATCCTCCATTTCTACCACCTTCTCCTTCCACCAAGGCTGTCGACAATAACGCGAGAGTGATACTAACATAGGTACCCGGTTAAAAATCCGATATATATTTTAAAAGTTAAGATTTTCTTAAATGCCGGGGTGGACCAGCCCCGTTTTCATTTCCCCCTGCCATCTCTTTCGGAAGGAAGAAAACTGCAGAAACGCTTTAATTTTAGGGCTATTATGACGGAAGGAAAAGCCCCGAAAAGTTTTCCACTCCATTTGGCTGAGAAAACATTAAAAACGTTAAAAGGGGAATGTGAGGCTCAATTTAGTTTGTTTCCGGGCAAAAGGGGTCCTTGTGAAAAGGTTCCTCAGAGGTCTTTGGAAGAAATGCCTGGAATCGGTCTCCCCGCAATTTGTCACGTATCCCAAGTCATCTTAACGACAATTACCACGTTCAAATTAGTTTTAATTGTTTGTTTGCATAATCCTGGAGTGCTGGTTTCTCCAGTGGCACGGTCGTAAATGGCTTTCCATTGACTTGAGATACTCGATTAGGAGAATAATAAGGAAAAAAAGAGACCTTTTATGGTAAAAATCAGGATTCGAAGAGTTTCTGGTTTTATATTCAATGCTGACGGATCAAGGAAGGGGAAACGATTTGGCGTCTTTCTCTCTCAGTATGAAAATTGTTATTGCTGAGAACATTTAATGAGTATGAACATCTAATGATAATAATATTAATTTCTTATTGCATTTTTCACAACTTCTTATAAATATTTATTGTAATTCACTTTAAGAATTCAATCAGATAAGTTATTACAAATGTGATAACTTTTCTGAAAAGTTAAGATTTGGGATTGACTTTACTTCGTCTTTTGCTTCTGCCTCGGAAGGTTACTTAAGAAACAAATGCAGTTAAAGAATAAATAATATAAAAAAATGCTCATGCTTTTTCAACTCATATCTTTTTGCTTCATAACAAAAGTTCCAAGGAATAAAATTTAGAAAGACATTTATTATTTTTATTTGAGCTTCAATGCATCAAAATGGATTTATCCAATAAAACAGTTCAAAATATTAACACAATATCTATTCTTATATTCTTGTAAAAAAGTATTTCACATAAATTGATATAGAGGTATTTACGTTTGATTGAGTTATATGTTTCACAAATACCGTTTTAAGAATATATAAAAAAATGCACTGAGCTTTCAATTGCTTTTCTCCCGATTTTTAAATTATGTCTTACAAATATTTTTTCCAAGTGTACACAAATTTTGGAAAACTCAAAAATTAAGGAATATTTTCAAATACTTTAAAAATTACACAATTTATCGTATTTTATGAAAAAATTATGAAACTAATTAATTTAAAAAGATTTTAAGGATACAAAACAAGCTTTTTAAGGTACTCAAATGTGCATCTTCAATTTTACTATACAGTTTTTTTTTCATTTTAAATGTATATATTCTAAATTTGTAAGCAAGTTCTGCATAATTAGGATTATTTCTGAAATTAACATGAAATTCTGTGAACTAAAAACTGTTTGGTTATAACTTCAAGATCAACTCATTATAAATTTATATTATTTTATTTTTTCGAACTATTATTTCCGTTTTTCAAACGAAAAAAATTTTAAAGTGAATTTTTCTCCTTATATGAATTTATGGTTAATATTACGTGGTAGTATCAAAAGTTTTGTATGTATTATTACTTAAAACAGATAATTTCCTATCTCTAGAGTTATAACAAAATATTTTATGTGAAATTTCCTTACCTGAACTAACATAAAGACACCGATACATTCCAGTTGTTTAAAATGAATAATATCCTAATTATTTTAATAAAACTTTTACTCGTATGTTTCATCCAAGGAGTTTCATATTAAATATATCAAATATTCAAATATAAAATCAAATATCAAATATTCAGATGATATTGCACATTTTAGGATTCAAAAGTTTTTAAAATGTGTCAATCAATGAGTAAATTGAGAATAGAATTTATATATAAACAATGGCATTCATAAAACTGCAGATGCGGAATTACGTTAATAATTAAATTACGTTAATAATTAAAAAATAAATTTAGAAGATAAATGTTCAAAAATAAATGAAATAGATAATAGTGTTTTACATAATTCTAACACGTAAAAAAATTATGTATTTATATTAAATCAAATTTTTTGGAAATTAAGTTTTCAATTCAAATTAAATTCCCAAAATTTTTAGAGTTTATTTATAATTTTAAACTGTAGTTTTTCTTCGATACCCAAGAAGCATTGGAGGCATTGTTTGAAAACAAATTTTTAATATTTAATTTAATTATTAGTTGAAAATATTTTTAATCCCAAATTTAAAAATCTTTTCAATGTAAAATATTATCTTGTAATTCTTTCATAAAATATCCTGCATTATTTTAAAATACTTTGTTGCATTGCTATTGGCAAAATGTTGAAATTAAAATTTTCAAAAAATAATGTTTTAAGGATTAAAATTTTTAAACAAAGTACTCTAAAATAACAATATTCACACAATTTGGGATATAATTATATTAATCTACGTAAAACAACATTTCATGAAACTATAAGATTTGGTGAAAAACGACTTAATTGTATTTCTTGTAATAAACTATATTGTAATGTATATTATAATAAGTATAAAATCTGATACCCGTTTATATGTGTTATAAGAAACATAAAAACCAAGATACAGCTACTATATTCTTTTGTACAAAGAATAATAAAACGATACCTCTCTAAAAACTTATGAGTTTTGAAATTTCTTCAGTTATTTTAATAAATATTTAAATATCTCAAATACTCCTTTGACTTTTGAAATAATCGTGTGTAAAAATAACGCGTAAAGAACTCTTATATTTTAATAAAAAAAAGTTTCTTTAAAATCCACTTCGGAAAAGAACTTTTATTTTTAACAGCTTTGCCTTATTTGTTTTGATTTCTCAACTCGGCGAACGCTAAACAATTTACTATAACATCGTTTTTATTTCAATATCAGCGGATCACGTTTTAACTTAATGCGGGGCATTTCGTTTCTTGTCTATAACTTTAAAGAACTTTCATTTACTTCAAACTCTTAAAATCACCAAGGCTTACTTCTAGCGTAAACAAAGACTGAAAAAAGTAAAAAAACATCAACAAGGCACAAATAGGTTGACGGATATGCCGATAATATCCCTCCGGTTCACCCAATGGGAGCTTTTGGGGGTTATATGTGGAAAACTTATTTACCGGCAACTTTTCCTCCAAGCTGTGTGTTGTGGACTCTACACCCAACAAACATGGCGCTGCACTTTAAAATCATCAAAAATTTATGGTACTCCGGCTTAAAATCTGCGGTGTCGGAAATCTATAAAGACTGATGACTGTTGGATTTAAAGATAGAACCTTTTTTTTCTCCTTCTATTTTGCTTTTAGGTATCCAGTATGAAATGGAGTTCTTGATCCCCGGAACACGAAAAGTGGATTGCCTAGTTCTTTATCGCGATTTTCAAAAGGTGACGGATTCGTTTTTATTTCTATTTCAATGTTTATCGGAGATAACTTATACTTTAGAGTCGGATGGGATATAGCAGTAGATTTCTGCTCAGATCAAGATAAATGCAAACGGAAATGGAACTTTTGGTGTTGGATGCAAAAAGTAATCCCCTTTTTGTCGTTCAAAGAGCCGTTTTGTCACCTGTGGCTGTTGGGCTTAAGATTGCTTCCAATCCAAATTTCTTTGCGGAGCTATGGAAGCGTGAAATGTTTTGATAAAATAGTGGGAAAGCTATAAATAAAATGTCAATACCTGAATTTACTTTTATTGAGGAATTTTTTTGAAACGAAAGACGTAATTTAAATTATGTTTGAGAAAAGTTATTTACCAAATAAAAATTGTGTGAGGCAGATTTTTTTTGATGACTATGTCGAATATCATCATTCACTAGTTTAGGTATCCGACTAGGTTCGGAACCGTGATTTTAAAAAAGCACATAAATGGATAATATTCATGATATTTGTTGTCATTTAGATTCGAATGCATGTATACAATTGTTTAAAGGACATTATGACAAAAAAATTATTTGAATACAATATTTTTGCAAAAAACTAACTTAGAATAACATTTTTTTAATATGAAAATGTTCTCCTGTAATAAAAAATGCTTTTATAATAATAATATTTTGTTTTTATAAAGTAAAGACTTCTCCAGAAAGTCTGAACTATTTTTTTTTGAAAAATTCACATTGTTTTCAGAGTTACAACCAATTGAAATAATTATCGGCGTTTTTTTCTTAAAATTTCTCCCCTCTGTTGTTGTAAAACATGGATAAACCCACTTCTAAGTTATATATTTCAAAAATCCTAGTTGAGCCTCTATACAGAGGTCTGAGCTACATACAGGCAAAATATTATTATAATAGAAGCTTTTTTCACAAAAGGAGAATATTTTGAAAATTGGTCACTCTATGTTAATTTTAGTCAAAATATTGTACTTAAATAATTTTTGTAAAACATATTTATATACGTTTTCTAATCTAAGTAACACCAAATATCATAAATATTATCCATTTATACGCTTTTGCAAAATCAAGGTTTCGAACGTAGTCGTATACCTTAACTGTGGGAAAATTCGAGCTAAAAATCCATTCTGTTATCTTCTACACCAGTGACTGAACCTTTTATTTTTGTTGCGGTACACTTTTAACAAAATGTGGCAGCACAATAACAATGAAATAAGTTTAAAGGAATTTTACTTATCTGTAATACACACTATGTGTAAGATACGATAATAATTTTCAATGCTAAATAAAATAATTTGTTCTGCAAAGACAACAAAATTTTTATCGAGTAATTAATTACATTAATTATAAGATTACATTTAATGCGAAGCTTTAGCTTGATGATTTTTGATAATTTCGTTTATATTGGGCAATAAACATAATAATTCCACTCTCATTTCGTCATCTACATTTAAAATTTTGATCTTTCTTTGATTTTTATATTTTGGAATGCTGAAAATCCGAATTTATGCAAATAAGATGTAAAAGTACCAATATTTTTTTCATGTTTGTTATTCTGAGATATTCGTCTTTAATTTTATTCCTAAATTAATTATTTGACTCTTCTGAATGTTTTGAAATTAAATCTCAATTATTATTGAGAGAAATTAGTTTTTCTCCTTCATTCAAAGTTAATTAATATACAGATGTATCCGTTATCACAAATGGATTATGAACTCATTCTAATTTTTTATATCCATTTATCAAGTAAAGGATGTTAAATACACCACAAATACACCCTTAGTTTGTTTTTATAAAAAGGCTAAATGATTCGATTCCGGATTATATTTTTTTCTCAGAGTATATTCAATAATTAAAAAAAATGCCGGCTCACTTTGAGAGTTTGGCAGCACACAAACGTGTCGCAGCACAGTGGTTGAGAATCACTGTTCTACACGATAGATGAAATACTTTTAAAAGTAAAATATAGACTTTGAAACCGTGTTAAGTATAGCATCATTTTTCCTCGAATCCAGTTGTAATTTCGTAATTTATCGGATATCAGAGGATTCCTCATTAACTTCCACGAAACTACTACAGATGATGGAAAAAAAGGCTTCTTCCGGCATCATCTTTGTATGTCATTATGCCAATAATATTTTTGAAAATTTCATTTGAAGGTATCCGACTACTTGCGACAACTCTTTTTTGAAAAAAAGGAGATATGGAGATCTTTTTGAGATTTTTATATTTATTTAGTATATTTTAAGATAAAAATCCTAAAATTGGTAAAAGAAAAAAAATTTATTATTATTAAAATGGGAAAAACTAGTAAAAATGTACAAACAATTACATAAATGGGGCCCGCTCTCTACAAAGATTTTATGAACAAATTCTCAATTTTTCAATTTTGATGTGTTACATTGTTATTCCTGTTTGAAGTGATCTTCACGATAAGAGATATTTTAATTTTTACAAAAACTAGAGCACTTTATCTAAGTCATTATACGAAATTGCTTAAAAAACATTGACTTTATTCACATAAAGAACTGCAAATTTTGAAATAAAACAGTTATTGATAAATCTGAAGATCAAAACACTTTTACTGTTATGCAGAACATATGCAAAAATTTCAGCTAATTATTTTCAGAACTTTTTGAGCAATCGCGGTCCCCGTTTGAGTTTTTCGAAAAAAACACATTTCGAGTAAAACGCATTTTAAAGTTTGACATCTTGTGTAAAGTTATGGCATTTGCTTTTACTAAAACGCTTGTAGTTTTTGTTCTAGTGGAGGGAAAATGAAGTACTTGGTATTGTTATTAAGTTAATAAAATGGTCTATAACATAAAGTCATAAAAAAATTTGCCAATTTTTGAAAAAAATCATGGTTTTAGGGTAGTCGGATACCTTAATAATAGAAAATGTGCTCCTGAACCGCAGAATGTAAATTGAAGGATATGGTAATTTCCTGCTAGTTCAATTGAGAGACGATTATGATTTCTTAAATCATTTTAATTATATGCACTCTTTTTCAGAAAATATGAATACCATATTATATTAATAAAGCTCCGTTCAAGAATTTGAAAGGCAAAAATGTTATGAATCAATAGAAATTTCAATTTGAGTTATGTTGTGAAATGAAGATAAAATATTATAAAATAATTATTAATTTCTTTTTTAGGATAATCTTTATGATATATTTAATATTAGTACACGTATGTAATATCACAGTTATTCGGATAGACTTAATACACTAACGTCATTGGTATGCTAGGCTAGTGGTCTCCAAAGTGTGGTAAGCATACCCCAGGAGGAATACTAAAGAAGTATGTTTAAGATTATTTATATATATTAAAAATGGGGGTACTTCTTATAATTATTTTCATTTTAGGAATACGCGTAAAAAAGTTGGCGACCATTGCGCTAGGTATTGGATATCTGATATGTTTACATTTATATCGACAAGTAATTACAACAACTATTTTCGTTTAATAGTTAATATTTAGTTGCAATTTTGAAATCACAATATTTCTGACAAAATAATAATAATAATAATTTTTTTAAGTAAAAAGGCAACACTTCGTATTAAAATATTTCAAAATAGGATCTAAAATAAATTTTGTGCCAAAAATATAAGTTACAGGTAGATCAAATTTTTCCCCCGCTTTGTTATTCTTATGTATTATACATTCATTAGCAACTACATGGGTAAAATTGCTTAATTTAAACATTTGAAGTTATTCTTCCATTACAGTTTTTAAAAAAACTATATATACACAGCTTCTTTTTATTTAAAATATTTCTTTTAAGAAAAATAGGTTTTTCAATTTACGTGATGAATTACGAATTTAGCAGGTTTTATAAATAATTTGAAGCACCTATACTGCCTTGAAATAAAAAAAATCGTAAAATAAAAGAGACATACATCCATATATTGTATGTTGACAAATATGATTTTATGTAACAAATGATTTTTAAAATTGGGGAGCAGTTCATAAAGCAAGTATACGGTCAGTTTCTAGAATGTTAAATTCTGCATTCAAATCTATATATGTCTGAGGCAGACGATTTACGCATCACAAGATCTCCGGAACTATTTGACCAACAGATTTAAAATTTGGCAGACATGTTTTTTTGTTGAAATGAGATTCTTTAAAAACATATTTTGCAAAAGTCGAATCTCAAAGGAGAGTTACGGTGGAAAACGATAAACATTCATTTTAGAAATTCAAGTTAAAACCTTTTTAAATCAAGAAATGAGAGGTACAAGAAAGTTTTTGAATGCAATCGAAAACTTAATGCTAGAATTTAGATACCAATAACTTAAAAACAATGTATTGTAACATAGCATCACGAAAATACCCAGCTAAGCGGATAGATAACGGCTATTTCTGCTATAATTATAAAAAAAAATTCAGCAGCTCTTTGGATTATTTAAGGTATCCGACTACGTTCGGAACCATGATTTTAAAAAAGCGCATAAATGGATAATTTTCATGATATTTAGTGTCACTTAGAATAGAATACACGAATAAAATTGTTTTAAGGATATTTTGACAAAAAATTTATTTAAATACAATATTTTAGCAAAAAATTCACTTAGAATAACCTTTTTTCAAAATGTTCTCCTTTTATAAAAATGCTTCTAAAATAATATAATTTTGCTTTTATAAAGTAAAGACTTCTCCAGAGAGTCTGAACTATTTTTTTTGAAAAATTCGCATTGTTTTCAGAGTTACAACCAATTGAAATAATTATCGGCGTTTTTTTCTTAAAATTTCTCCCCTCTGTTGTTGTAAAACATGGATAAACCCACTTCTAAGTTATATATTTCAAAAATCCAAGTTGAGCCTCTATACAGAGGTCTGAGCTATATACAGGTAAAATATAATTATAATAGAAGCATTTTTCACAGAAGGAGAATATTTTGAAAATAGGTCATTCTATGTTCATATTTTGTCAAAATATTGTACTTAAATAAATTTTTATTGTAATACTATTCTTAAAACAATTTTATACACATTTTCTAATCAAAGTGACACTAAATATCATAAATATTATCCATTTATATGCTTTTGCAAAATCACTGTTCCGAACGTAGTCGGATACCTTAATTTAAAGAGGAAAACTTTAAAAATATTTAATTTGTACCGTGTTGTTACGTATGGCTTTATTGGAAGGATCAATCCAAACATATAAAACAGCTCAAGTATCACGCAAGAACAATGATAAATAACAAAACAGAATAAACATTTAAAGTAAGTACCAAAGCAAATTAACATAGGGGCAAAAGAAAAATTAAAAATTTAATCAACAACAACAACAACAAAGGAACATAAGAGATGTAGTCATTACAAAGAGTTTATGAAGGTTTGGGCGTTCCAGTATAGTTTGCTTATCGCACCATATTTTTGAGACTCTTCATCTAGATCTGGGCATATAAGAAAATGCTCTGCATTCATAATGTCTGAATTACAAATTTGGCATATACTAGCGTAAGATGGATTTATTATATTGCTAACTTGCATCATAATAAACTTAATTTTGCAGCAAATTAAATTATTAGGAACGTATGTTATTATAAAAATAGTTTCATTAGATTATTATATACATGTGTGTGATAGTAAAACTATCACAACTCTTTATAATAGGAAACATTCTTTTTTTCTGCAAGGAATAAAGTTTACATTCCTAGCACGGCAAGACGAAAGAAACACTCCATTTCAAAAACTGACAAATACTGAAGTTATATCCTAGCGACTCCATTGAAGAAGCAGCCATGGTGACGACAACTTATATTTATTTGCCTGGTGACTCTCTATTTGAATTTTCACCCACTGCGATAGATACTCTGGGAAAATATATATGAAAAAAATTCCCTCCTTTTGCCCTGACCCCTCGTAGTGTTTATCACTGGGCGAGCGAGAGCTTTGTGAAATGTGAACTCCATACAATGCATGTCAACTGTCAAATTAGGATTCACCGCAAGGGTGCCAAAACTGCAAAGGATATTTCGGGCCTTAGCGGAAAAAGGGGGAGTAAACGCTGGTAGATAGGGGGGGGGCGAAGAAAGAGGGAAAGAAAAAGTAAATCTTGAAAATATTACCAGCGGTAAAAGTCAAAAGGGGCTTTATCCATATGTTCGAGAAGCCTTGAATGGAATGTGGAAGCAATATCGTTTGTCTCATTGGTTATATATATAACTTTCTCTATCAAATAAAATTTATATTTAATTAAATAAAAAAATAATTAATCGTTTTATTAGTAATATGATATTTGGAAATAGTAATGCTTCAGTTACATTTGTAAACTCCTTTTACGAATTCTAAAGCAATATTGCTCATTGAATTTTGGAGGGAAACGTTGTGAAATGGAAACTAATTTACTTGTACGTCAATCCTCAGTTCAATCATCGAATATTATAATTTTAGAAATATATAGTAATAATTTCATTTGTGTTTTGGAGATTTAGAAGATTGGACTCAGAATCTTTCGGAGGGAATTTATGAGATTAGTTTCCATCACATGGATTGATGTACATATTAATTTGTATGCTAAGTTTAATAGACATTAAAGTTTTCAATCCCATGCTCGCATGCTCCCATGCGAGCCTGCAAACTGGGTTGCTAAATGTAGAATTCACAGTTTCACCAAATATTTTCTTTAATGTATCTGGGCTTCACTGCCCTTAAATAGAACATTTAGAAATTTATACATCAGTCTAAATGTAGGCTTTTTTCACCATTCACTATTATGAAGAAGATTATTTATATATAACCTGCTGAATATTTTAATAATAATGTAAGTTAATTAAATAGAGAAAAAAAAATTTGCAATCATATTAAAATTTGAGAAAATCAAAATGAATACAGTGAACTTTCATTCAGGTTTTTATTTCCTTTTCACGGTATTTCATATATGTTTATATGGTGCTATAAGACAATATGAAAAATTATAATCAATTCCTTTCGACTACGTTAGAGCAATATATTCTTTTTTAAATGTGTTTTACCAATAACTAAAGATTATGGTGCGCAAAATAATTAGGCCATTTACGATTTTAAGATTTTCATCCATAATTTTTATTTACATAAGAAAAAACATTTAGGTTTCTTTGAAGAACATGTCTTTAATATGCAAGCTCCCAAATATCCAATTATTTGTAGTAGTCCTTTTATTTAATTGTATTTCTATTTATATCTGTAAAGAATTGTTTCAGTTTGCAAATGAAATTTTTCAAAATGAGTTTGATAATTCAATTAAGTGTGATAGAACAACTAATAGCGTAAAGGAAGTAGTTAGGTAATTAAACTAAACAGTGTTTGATGATTTTGCAAACATGGAAATTCGAATTATGACTTAAATGTCTTATCCTATGAAAACTTTGTATGACATAAAATTGTGACACAAATTAGTGGGATAATAATGCCAAATTTAGACATATTTATGGTACAGTATCCACATATAAGCCTAAAGAATTTTTTATTTTATTAAAGATTATTTATTTTTCAGAAGTGTTGGAATGCTAAAATCATATTATTTTGACAATTTGAGATTTTGATATTTTCAAACTGTATAGATTTTAACCTTTCTAAAAATACCTTACTTTAACCTCTAGGGTAATTAGAAGCCCTTAAGCCCTATTTTTAAATAATCATTGAAACTGGGCCACGCCCATTTGAGTGGCGAAAAATGTAAACAAAGTACTTCGTTTTTGCTTAAAAGTTGAACGTCTGATATAAACCAAAACATGTATCTTTTATTGTAAATCGAACTTTTTATTTTTTTATTTCCTAGCCGATTAGAAGTCTTACTGTATACATTAAAATCAATTTATCTCAAAATGTAAATTTTGATGTTCGATGTACCTTTTCTGAGAATCTACTGTTCACAGGTATTTAAGTTTCTTATGAAATATTTATAATGATGACTAACATATACTGAAATGAGCTTTTTGTAAGAAACTCAAAATTTTATTTTTTACAAATTTTTTATGTGAAAAATAGGTCAAATTTTGCAAAGTGTTTGATAAAATATTTCATAAATTATTAAAAAAATTCAAAATTAGCTAAAAGCTAATTTTAGTATAAGGAGAAAGATATACCTAAATTGTATGGAAAATTTCAAGCATGTACATATAACAGATTTTGAGAAAAGGTTCATCGAAAACAGCCAATTTAACATTGTCAGTATATATAGGGAGAGAGGTTTTCAACTCCTCTTAACTTTTTCTCTCTGCTTTCTTCTGAATTTTTTAAGAATTACTGAAATATGAAATTTAATATAATAAGCAATCTCTGTTGAAATCAGAAAAAAATTGAGTAAAATTTGGAAAATAACATTATTTTTACTCAAAAATGAGTAAAACTTGAAAATTTCTCAAAATAGTTTTGAAATTTGAAAATTTAGTTGTGTTTGTTTTGAAAAACAATACAGAAATTTGGTTCCTCTCCGTAATTTTGGTACAATTATTCATTCGTTAGGTAACTCTGTTAATTGTCATTATAACAATCAGCAGGGATTTTTTTTAGTTTTTTCCTTCTAAATACTATTAACATGAATATTTTTTTCGGTTTTATTCACCTGTTCAAAAATTTCCTTCAATTAAACAGAGCTAAAATAATTTATTTTCGGTCTGATTTGGCAAACATATTTTATTTTTCGAGCAAACAGAAATCATTTAACAATACTGTATAGTATTTTTTACTTTTTACATGCCTAAATGCATTTACTTATACCTAGTTCTTTCGTTTCAAAGCTAAGCAAGCTGTTTCTTTTTAATTCTGATAAATTGTTTAAGCTACTATAAATAAAAAGAAATACCTTGCACACACACACAATCAATTTTTTAACTCCTTGTTTCTCATATATTTCTTTCGAATTTTGTTCTTTTTGCTAATGCCACTTGTCTTGCGGTGTCAGATTGAGGCATCGCGGCATAGGGTTAAGATGTACGCTTATCGTTAGCCGTAGCTTTGAACATCATACAGGTGATAGTACAATTTGGCTCGTTTCCACCTCAATTTTGAGGGAGAACACTCTAGAGGTGGTCAGGCGTCTCTCATATCTTTTCCTCTAACCTCACGAGAGGATTTGTAGCTCTTCGGCTATTAAGAGTACCTCCATACCGCACATGCACTACACATTTACAAACATCCATCCCTTCTCCGGGACTCGAGCCCATGCCCTATGGCACTACAGTCAGCGTCACTAACCACTATACAGGATGGGTATGTTTCACTATTTGTTTGAATACATAAGAGAATGATTTAATTCCATTGTCATATTAATCAGGGATTTCTTGAAGCCTTTTTAGGGTTTCATATTGGTTGTAATTTTTTCCGTCTGATAACTAGCTTATAACATTCTTTTTATTCCCCCTGCGTGAAAGAATAATCATAAAACATTTAAAAGTATGCGTGTTAGATTCTCTCTCTCCTTCAAAATGTTTGTATAATATGCCAAACTTCTGTCTGCAATCATTTATATTCTCTAATATTTTATTAAAATTATAATCACATTCTACAGAATTTTCTTTGCTGTTGTTCATCATGTTCTTATTAGAAAAATATTTATTTGTCTACTTATTACATGATAAATAAATAACATGAAAATAATTACATGAAACCTTTTGTTCAAAATGATACAAATAATGGAATAAATGCATAACAGATTTCTAATGAAGGTTGAGTATTGAATATTTATTAATATTCATCTTTCTTATTCATCAGATATAATTTTTTGTGACTTTCTATAATAAGGATAAAATAACATTTTACGAAAAACATTCACTTTTTAAAGAAATGAGAAATTAATGCATTATTTTATATCTTATTTTTATTCATTTGCAATTATGAGATAAAGAGACAAATTTTCTGATTTTGCCCCTTTTTTTATTTTATCAGCTTTTAGTTTAAATTCAGCATTTATTTATAAAAAATGACGAATTTTCTTTCTTTATAGGAAACCTTATCCAGCCTGTTCAATAGCTGCATTTTGAATACCTCCATTATATTCCATTCTTATGGCCTAAACAATCTGACAAAACAAAAACCAACCGTTTTAGCACCAGAACTTTGTTGAATGGACACATCCATTAAAGACCTCACTTTGTCTAATAACCAGCCCCTCACTGGTGATATATGCCCCTGCTTTGAAACACAAAAGGTTCACTGAATTTTTATATCAGACATCATGGCCGGAAAAAGATGGGAGGGTTGGCGATGGTAGCCTCTCTGACCGGACGTTGGTGCAGAGATGAGGCGCTGAGGTTTGGGTCGCCCATATGCTAAGCAGCGACACGGCCGGATGTTTGGCCGTTTGACAGGCCGCCGACGTCGGCAAGATATTTAAGGTCACATTGGTCTGTCGACAACTAGCGGGACAAAAGACGGAGACATATTTCTTTCGAAGTTTCTTCCTGTGCAAATTCTATGACTTCAAATAAATCTTTCAGAGCTTGGCTCCTATAACGGCTTTCCAGTGGGGACTTTGGACATTGCCTTTTTCTTGTTTTTCTAAGGGGAGAGTGTTTTTCTTAGGGGAGAGTGTTTATCTAAGGGACATAAAACTGATTCTTGTTAAGATAAGCTTAGAAAGAAGTATTTTCATTATTACGTCATTAGTTATCCGTGATTATTCATAGAGAATTCTGGAGGAAATTCTAAACTTTTTTAACAATATTAATTCATCTACAGCAATGACAAAAAGAATTATTAAATTTTTACCTAATTGAAGCTATTCTTTAACTCTTTATCTACCGCATTATGATTTACTGCAGTTTTTTTCATGCTTATATATATATATATATACTAGCCGTTACACACCCGCTTCACTGGGTATTTCCCGATGTTGTATATATGTATACTGTTTACATATATATTAATTATTGATATCTAGCATTAAGAATTCGATTGTATTGAAAAATATATTTATAGCTGTTACACTCTCGCCCCTTGATATAAAAAGAACATAAATAATAATATCTAATTTCTATTTATATCTAAAATAGAAGTAGAAATTTTTTTTCGCTCACTTTACCTAATAATCAAGTGGATTTCCACCAAAGCAACTTTCAGTGGATTTCTACTCCATAAAATAAATATGCGTGCTAAATTTCAAGTCTAAATCTAACAGAGCAAAAACGGAATTTTTATCATCAATGCCTCGTTGACAGCATTCTTAGCAGATTCCAATTCAACAAAAGAAGCATGCAAACCAAATTTTATTTATTGTAGTCTTAGCAGCTCAAAAACGGGAATTTTGTCTATCAATACACCCCAATAACTCTTTCGGCTTCCCCCCGGAGTTGATTTCCGTAAAACCCATTCTTAGTGGAACTCTATTCAACTAAAGAAATGTGCTCAACAAATTTCAAGTAAATGAGTTAAATTTAAAAACAGGAATTTTTCTATAACACGCCTTAATCCCTCGCAACCCCACTACTTTGGGGGTCTGTTTTCGCAAAAATCTTTGTAAAAGGAACTTTATTCCATGAATGGAACATACCTTCTAATTTTCAAGCAGGTGTTTCTATTAGTTGAAAAACGGAAATATTTATCTATTACGCACTTAATCCCCCTCAGTGACCCTTGGGGATCAATTTTCCCCAAAACTATTTTGTAGCGGATCTCTAAACCATGAAAGGAATTCGCTTACCAAATTTTAAGACTGTACGTCTAATAGTTTAAAAATGGAAATAATTATCTATAACGCCCCTTAAGCCCCCGAAACGCCACTTAGGAAACGATATTCACAAAACCCATCTTACGGCATATCTCTACTCAGTGAATGGGATCTGCTTACTCAATTTCAAGATTTTACGTCTAATAGTTTAAAAAAGGAGTTAATTGACTATAACGCCACTTAATTCTCCACAACGCCACTTGGGAGTCGATTTTGACAAAACCCATTTTCAGCGGATCTGTACTCTATGAAAGGAATCCGCTTAACAGATTTCAAGACTGTACGTCTAATAGTTTAAAAATGGAAATAATTATGTATAACGCCCCTTAAGCCCCCGCAACGCCATTTAGGAAACGATTTTCACAAAGCCCATTTTATGACAGATCTCTACTCAGTGAATGGAATCAGCTTACTAAATTTCGAGATTTTACGTCTAATAGTTTAAAAAAGGAGTTAATTGACTACAACGCCACTTAATTCTGCACAACGCCACTTGGGGTCGATTTTCACAAAACCCATTTTGCACCGGATCTGTACTCTATGAAAGGAATCCGCTTACCAAATTTCAAGACTGTACGTCTAATAGGTTAAAAATGGTAATAATTATGTATAACGCCCCTTAAGCGCCTTCAACGCCCCTTGAGGTCGATTTTCGTAAAAATAATTATGTAGGGAATCTCTACTTTATGAAAGAAATCTGTGTACCAAGTTTCCCGACTGTACATCTAATAGTTTAGTAATGGAAATAATTATCTATAACGCCCCTTAACCCCCCGTAACGCCCCTTGGGGTTCGAATTTTGCAAAATCCGTTCTTAGCTGACGTCTACTCCATAAAGGGAACCTACCTACCAGATTTCAAGTCTGTAGGTTTAATAGTTCCGGAGATATCGTGATTAGTCAGTCAGTGAGTGAGTGAGTGAGTCGCTTTTCTCCTTTATATATATATATATATATATATATATATATATATATATATATATATATATATATATATATATATATATATATATATATATATATATATATATATATATATATATATATATATATATATATATATATACATATATATATACATATATATATATATACACACATATATATATATACATACATATACATGCATATACATACACATATACATAAATATACATACATACATATATATGTATGTATATGTATGTATATATGTATATATATATGTATATATATATATGTATATATATATATATGTATATATATATACATATATATATATATATATATATTTGAATCATTATATTGAAAATTAAGGGATCAAAAATGACAATCTTCGCAATCTGCCTAAAACGCGGTCAGCTGAAAACGCAATTTCTCCCATAAAACTATTGGCTTTCCACGCTAGAATACTCATCATAGAATCCATGCTGCTATATATCTTGAAAGAGTGAATTTAAAAGAATATCCCTGCTAAGTATCGTCAGGGTATTCGTAAAAATGTGTGGCTATTCTATGTAAATTTAGAGTGAGTGGTACTTTAAGTACCGTCGGTATATAAAGGGTTAAAATAAACTGTATATATATCGCATCGTTATTAATACAATTGTGATTATTTAATTAATATATTCAGATGATATTGTGAAGAAGCCGACTTTTGCAAGAAAGAACTGAAGCGAATGGTCTAAATAGACCCCCGTTTTCGAGTGGTTTCTATTTTTTGAATGGCATATGTAGGCATTGTATTTCACGCTCTGTTATTTTTAACTCAAAATGTATGTATTGGTTGATGTGTTGTGTCAGAATTAAATGTAATGAAAAATACAAATGATTATGCAGCTTACTTTGAGTAATTAACCATAACGACCTGATAAAGATTCTGCTCGTGTTTATATCCTGCTAAAATGCTATTGGACTTCAGATACGAAATACTCAGCGAAAATAGGTGTTTTTTAATAATACACTCAAGTAATAATTAAGAAAAGAAAAGAAATGACAAAATTAAATGAAAGATTCCTATGATTCCTATGATATGAAAGATTCCTATATATATTCCTATGATATCAAATATTTAACTTTATATATAAAATACACATAAATAGGAAATCTCCAAATAGTGAAGAAACACCAAGACAGCGAAAATTCTCATTTTCGTATGAAGCTGATAAAAAAAAATAATTCAAACAAGTAGTCTTCTCGATTACAGTGGCTTTTGAGTTTTCAGGAAGCAAAATATTCCTAATTTCTCAATAATGTTAATAACGAAAAGCACATATTCTAATAATAGGTTGCAATTAGCTATATAAATATAGTTTCTTTTTTTAACATAAATAGTTTATAACCATTTTCTTATAAATATAATCAAAGCTTATTCTCGCTCATCCGGTATAGTTGTTAGTGAAACTGACTGCTGTGCCATTGGGCGTGGGTTCGAATCCCGGAGAAGGCATGAATGTTTTCAAATATTTTGTGCCTTTGCGGAATGGGGGTACTCTAAATAGAGCCGTCAAGCCTCAAGTCCTCTCGTGAGATTAGTGGAAAGGGAAGAGAGGTGGGAGGCCCCTGAACACCTCGAAATTCCTTGTTCTCCCTCAAAATCGGGGTGGAATCGAGTCAAATCGTACTGTCGCCGGAATGGTGCTCATAGCTACATATAATGACAGGAGTACATCTATCCCTTTGCCGCGATAAATTTCAGAAATTTATAAGACAAAATCGAATCTCAATTACTATTCTTTCAATAAATAAAATAAAAAATAATGTAAAAAAAGGGAGATTTGTTTAAATTATAAAGTGTTAACTTAAATAATCGATTAATAGTTTAAAATCACAAAATGCTTTTTCAATACTTATAAATAAGTTATGGATTTGTTTTGTTAAAATTTAATATATCTATATTATAAAATATATACTGCATAATTATTCTTTAATTTTTTTAAACTAATGATTTCAGTCACCAATTCATTTATTATTTATATATGTTAATTCCGTGTTATAGTAAAGTAACTTCAATATGACGTTACAAAACTTATTTGCGTTGAAATAATTTTGCATCATACGATGTGTACCAAATCAGTATGCTCCTATTTTATAAACTTAGTTATTTTATAAGAAAAACTAAAAAAAAAGCAAAATAAATGATCATCCATATCCAAAAATGAATATGCTATTCATACCGGGCACAAAGAAAGGACGGTCCATGAAAAGGTCCGAACCCTAGTTGACCATTAACTACGTATCTCTCGTTGACTGAAAAAAAGTTTCTACAAGGAAGAAAGACAGTAAGAAAGAAAAAAATCTTAAGGGGGAGGTAGAAAAAGAAAGTAAAGTCGTGGAAGAAGTTGGGTTTCTGTGCGGGCTTAAGGAGGCTGGGCACTCAGCCTAAATGACCTTCCAGTGAATGGGGCCCGAGGCCCCTGACCACTTCACTTTGTCATTCTGCCTACACAGTCCGTCTTCCTCTACTATTCACCTCCTTTATCCACATCCCTCCCTTGTCTGTCCCCGAGATTTTCTCAAGAAGAAGCTAGAACTAGAGAAGAGGAAATTCATGAAAAGTCTCTCTCTCTCCTTTTTATTATTATTCCTACTCTCAATAGGGGTGGACTCTAAAATACGAAAAGATTTAATCCAGAGTAAAGGTTAGAATAGTAAAGAAGGTTTTCGTATGTGAAAAGAGAGATAATAATATGGGTAACCTTAAAAAGTACTAGTGGATGATGTTTTTTTTTTTAAGATTTAAATTATTTATATTTTTTTAAAAATAAGTCAGTTCTCTTGTCCTGATTAAGGAAATTTTAAATTATTTCTTCACTTGGTTTTTATGGCAGTGGTTTCTTGTGTGGTGGATTTCAGTATCCTTTGTTAAGCTGCCCTAAACTTTAGCAAGAAGGACAAATTGCTCAGAAAAATCAAAAGAAATTTCTGTTTTTCTTTCAAAATTAATTGCTAAACAAAGTAATTCGAAAGCTGTTTCTCTTAAGTAAAATGATATTTATTTTAAATTTGTTACCACATTTCTTTTTTTTTTTTAATTTAAAAATTTTTATTACGGTTATTTTTAGTGTGTTTAAGTTTTTTTTGTTGTAATTTTCTATTTCTAAATATTTGATTTAGTTTTTTATCTGCTTTCCTTCCTTTCTAGCTATATTTGCTTTCACATGCATTGTTATTTTCTCACTTAATTTGCTGAGTTATACAACTTTACAAAATTATTTGTTTAATATTTTCAATTAAGTTCTATGTTGACAATTCATTATTCTGAAAGCTTTCTTCATTATTAGGGTACAGTGCTTGAATTAACACTCTATATATTTCGGAGTATACAAAATAATATTTGCTTCGCAATTTGAAATATCATGAATTTGAATGATCAGTATCTTTTGTGGTGGAAAAAAAAGGCATTTCCTGAAGATTGAAATAAAAAATTACTTTAAACGCTGATGACGCCTTTTCGAACGCTGATGGAAACATCTTGTGAAGGGCTCATCGCGTTTTCCCCTAAAAATTCCTCTTGGGTTCTTTGGGGCTGAAAAAGGCAAATTCTTTCCAACCAAATCAAGAAGCGAAGCGTGAATATGCAAATTGGAAACATTTTAAATAGCAGAAGTTTAACGTAAGCGTATGACCTATTGAGAAGTGATTATGATAGTCTGAGTTTAAGCGCGTGAACTGAAGGAAGAGAAGAAAGCCGTCATTGAGTGTGAAGCTATCCGTGATAGAGCGATCAAGTCAAGGTGGATACTATTCCACGCGAGATAAACAAAAGATATTTTGGATACGAGAGGATTGCGGTTAAACAAGAGATTGAGGTAGAATAATTCTGTTATCTCTTTGAACTGTGTATAATCTGAGATTAGGAATAGGCGGGAAGATAGTGATTGAAGTCGCGCTTATTTGGTAATACGTGTTGTGTGTTTTCTCACCTCAGAACCTCTAAGTCATAATATAGATATTATCATTGTTAGTGTTTAAGTTAAGATCTTAATAAAGACGCCTGGTTCTTCGTTCAGTCCCACGTCTCTAGGTCACGAAGGTAACTTAAAAGTAAGGTATTACCCACGGGCGAATACCTTACAATCTTTGAGAATGAAAATACTATGTGAAAATGTTTTGAAAAGACAACATGTGAAATAATAACGAAAGATAGTAGGTTAAAATGAATATGGAAATTTAAAGAAAAATTATATATATATATATATATATATATATATATATATATATATATATTAAATTTATATTGATTAAAAGTATGATATTGTTTTAAGATAACTATAGACTACCTTCCCAAATAAAATACTATAGAATGCATCAATGAAATATGCACAATTGATAAAAGCAGAGATGGAGAAACTGTGCCGTTTCAGAAGTCATAAGTGTAATAAAAAAATATTCAAGTCTTTCCGGAAAAAAATATTTTACTACGTTATTCTTATATATTTTTTTATTCACGTTCGGATTAGCTTCATTGATTTTAATGTTTTACACTATCCACTGAAGAACTTTTTTTACTCGTGCTAATACTATATTACGCATATTCTTAAAAACTTTTAAAGGTTTCTTCCTAAATCCAAAATATATTGCTTGAAAATATTTATCAGAACCTTTTCTTGTAAGCATACATTATCACAACTGCAGTATAATACGCAAACGGACAAGAACTGAGAACAAATATCCATGTATCACAGCGTTTCTCAAACTGTGGGGGCGTGCCCCCTTGGGGAGGCATGACAACACTGCGAAGGGGGCACGAGCATATTGAAAAGTCGAAAACAGATGATTATTTTAAAAAATTAATTTATTGAAAGTAAACAAACAAACTAAATTCTCACACAATAAAAAATAAAATACTCATTTACACTGATATATTACGCTTATAAATGTATCAGTGCTACACAATGTATTTTACAATTAATTTAAAAATACTAAGTTAAGAGTAAGTTTGATAATTTCCAGTGACCCCATGGGATTATTATACATAAAATTATATACAAAAAGTAACACTTATCTTGATAATTTGTACGGTTTTGTAATAAAACTGTAACTGCAGAATAAAAGGTACGCTATTAGCTTCCCAATGTCAATCGTTTTCCACGTAAGCGCGCGTATAAGATATATTGGGGGGGAGGAATAAAGAAGGAAATAACCTGAAATAAGTAAATTCTTCACAAACATTTTCAAGTTCCTTCTATTGTATTCCAAAACCTTCGGAAAATTTTTATGAATAACTGTGCACAGAAAAGATTGTACTTCGGAAATACGTATATTTACGCCAGGGGAAAATAATGCTTCGGCTAAGTGAGACGTTTATATAGGTCGGTGGCACTTTAGAGGTTGAAGTCGTATCGTAGTTTTAGCATCAAATTATAATATTATTGAATTCAATAGGTTGTTATTGTATAAGGGGGGGCGATGAAAATTATGATTGAATATTGGGTCGCGAATATTGAAACATTGAGAAGCACTGTTGTACCGTTAAAACAAGAACATATTGAATGCCATCTTTATAAATTTTATTATAGGAGAACATTGTACAGAGGGTGTATTGTGGGACGAACAAGTAAATGTTGAGACTGACACATATTCGTACAATTGATGCACAGAAACCATGACAAGTACTCCAAAACTATATGCTAGTATAACATATGCAAATTAAATCTAATACAGTTATTAACGTGTTAGGTTATGCTGTTGGTAACATCATCCAATAATTGTGGATGTGTTTTCCCATTTTTGTTTCAGAGCTCGGATGAGAGTTTTCCTGTATATTGAAAGCTAGCATTGAGCAGCAAGATGTCGTCTTAAGATATGCCAAATCTTTTCAATTGGATTTTAATCTAAGGAAAGCGATGGCCAGATGAGACGTATAATATTTTTGCAATCTTGACAGCCTTTCACTGGGCCTTAGTGTCATGTGGATAATTAAGCGCTATTCTTATGAACCGTTGCGATTGTTGTCCATATGATTGAAAGCACTAAAATGTTGAGGATGAAGCAGCAGAGTTTTATTAATGTATCAATCACAGTATTCATAATCCCAGCTTGCCTCACACAATACCGCCCCATACCATCATACTATAAAAACCCTATCAGATGCCTTTCATGGATATTATAGTATCTATACATACCACTCTCGAACCAAATCAATGGACTAAATTCATGATGGTCACATGATAAATGAAGACAAAGGAAATCTATTGAATTCAAAACTGACATTGCATTTGCACTTGTAAAATTAGGATTAAAATAAAAGATGTTAATGAATTAAGATTCTTCAAAAAGATTTTCAGAATTCAAAATAACGTACATTGTACGCTTATTTTTATATCAAATACATTTTGCTTACCTACGTGTGTTACTGTTGTTCACGCATGTTTTTTTTAATAATTTGTGCAAAATCAAAAGTTGAGAACAATGAAGTGTATGGATTAACTGATTGAATGGAAATACGGGACTGCATTTATCATTTGACTATGACGTCACATAAATTTATGGACTGATTGACTGGAAACATGTGATTGCACTTGTCATGGAACTATTATATCTCCCAAATTTAGTCCATTGACCAAGAATTCAATAATCTTAATTTAATATATTCAACACAATTAAGCAATTGTTTTAAATAAGCACTTAAATTTTAGAAAAATTTCATGCAAATTTCTTAAAAATATTTTTTAATCTAGTAATTCAATTTTTATTTAAGTGTTATAACTAAAATTTGAATATGTTCTTTAAATTTCCATGTAGAATTCTGTTCTATTCACAAACTTTCTCAGTTATAACTTTTAATATATTTTTAGTTACGCAATGACCTTCAAATACCCGCCAGAGATAAGTGGTCAGTTCCCTTCCAAAAATCATGGGTCAAGAAATAAATACCCTTCAGTTCTCCATACTTTAAAGAGCTCTTTAAAGAAGTTTCCATGAAATGGGTCACACCAGGATATTCACATGAATGGACTTCCACAGGAACTTTTGCTTTGATTTCCTCTTTGCTTCTTTTTCTATTTCCAGTTTTCTATGCTTTTTCTTTCTCTTTCATTAACTGTGATGAGACTTCTAGGGCCGGAAATCAAGTTTCGAATCGTAGCCTTTAATCGTGGTCAATTGGCATAATAGGTTTTCAATGGAATTTTTGGAATTTATTTTCAAATAACTGTGATTAATTGTGGTAAAATGTTTAACAGATACTTGATTTTTGTAAGTTCGTTATTAATTTGATTAAATGCAGAGTAAACATCCTTTGCGCATTTCTTTTCTTAATATTTTTAAAAAATATTAATAATTCCTAACATTTCAATAAGCGTGCTGTATTTTATTTACGTTTACGTTAATTTTTAATTTATTACTTATGACGTTTAAAATTTAACTATGTTTTATTTAATACTAAAATATGTGAATAAGTATGTTTTATTTGTGTCAATCAATTTTAGTTTGTAATTTTTATTTCATTTCTAAGAAAGGCAAATGATGTCTGTGTGTATTTATGAAATTCGTAATACATCAAACTTAAAATTTTGAAAATGTTATTATGTTTTCTTTGGTTTTTTCAATTCCTACTATAGCTCAATCTCTCTCTCTATATATTTATTTATGTATTTATCTTTTTCAAATTTTCAATCGTTAATAAAATACTTTCTATTCATCCAATCAAGTTCAAATAATTTTTTTAAACGAAGTGGTTGACACTTGATATTAATACAGAGAGTTTTTTCAAATATTAAATTCATAAATAAAATAAAATATAATTAATTACCGGTTTTTGACGCAAACTTAGATTCGTTTCAATTGTTGTAGCATTGTTACTGTTAAAACAATGACAAAAGTTGGCATCGAGAACGGATTTTTCAGCCAAATTAGCCAAACCGAATATGCATTGTTACAACAATGCAGATAAATCATGCTGTTTTTTCAATTCCTGCTATTAGTTCACTCTCTCTCTCTCTCTCTCTCTCTCTCCACACACACACACACACACACACACACACACACACACACACACACACACACACACACACACACACACACACACACACACACACACACACATATATATCTTATTCAAATTTTCAGTCGTTGATAAAATACTTTCTATTCATCCATTCAAAGTAGGAATTGATTTTAAATTTTTTTCATATTACTTGTTACTTGAGTATGTGATATTATTATTGTTTATCATATAATAAAAAAAGCAAACTGCTATAGAAGTAATACTTTTCATTATGATCTACAAATTTCTAAATTATTTAAATTTAAGTTACCCACACAAAAGAGGAGAAATCTGGCTTAACACAGTAAAATGAAATGAATTATTTTAATCAGACTCTATAACCCCTTAACTGCCGATAAAAAGTTACACCGTTCGCTTCCCAGTGCCACCGTGGTTTTCACATAGGTGCGCGTATTGGGGGGATGACATAAGCAAATTTTTCTCTGAAATAAGTAACTCCTTCGCGAAAATTGTCAAAGTCATTTTATTGCATTCCAACAACAATAGGATCGTATTTCGGAAAGACGTATATATACGCCCGGGCACTTAACCCACAGGTTGAGCATAACGGATATATACGCCGGTGGCAGTTAAGGGGTTAAAAGATTCTGCCTAAGTGCGTCATGTCTTTTACCACGTGAAAGAACTGATTCATGTTAAATATGAACGTTGACGTGGAAGTTTGGAAAATGGGATACTATCTCAGGTGTCATTTTTTGTCACTTGACCGTGCTTCAAAATCGTAAGTTCCGTTGCCAGTAGCCCTCGTGCTGCTTCTGCATGTAACGCTTATGAAGCAATCCATCAAAAAAAAGCAACATATCTTTAAAAAAAACTAATCTTTTTATCTTTTAAAATTTCTAAAAATTCAGTTGTTATAAAAAGAGTTTTAACAAACAAGGTAATTTTGAGTAATTTATTTATAGTTTGTAGTAAAAAAATGTATGAAAACTTTGATTTGCTTTGATGTAACGCTAAACATGAAAGAAATTATGGATTTGCCCAAGATTACACCAAAATGTTCTGAAGTAAGTACTTAAAGGTAAATTTTTCGGTTTTTTTTAAGTACCTAAAAACTGATTTACAAGACAAGATTTTTCTCAATATATACGTGTATAACGTCGTGTTCCTGTAGTTAATTCATTTGACTGAGAATGAAGGTGAGTGCAAAAGATGTTGGATTGACGAGGAATCATTTTGTAGTAGGATAAACTATTTTTTATTATATTTAGGAGACGGCACAGCAAAGAACCCAAAGTAAAGGCCAGATGGGAGCAGTTACACGGTTTTTACAATAAACGGCGGGAATTTTCCAGAGAATCTCACCTTTTATACAAAATGTAGACCGGAAGTTTAGAAACTCATATGACTTACAAAGACGGCTCTTCTAATTAGTCCAGATGGTGTTCATTATGTAATTCTTAATTTAAATACGCTGAACTGTTAATATCAAAGAGATAACGTTACGATTATATCCCGTTATGCGGGTAATTAATAGTTATTTACGAGAAGTCCTGGAGGGTCAAGACCATTACAAGTGAAAAACTTGAAAGGTGAAATTATTGTAAATGATTACATATGTGTATATATATCTTACTTTTTATGAATATATTTAGCCAAATATCCCTTTTAAAGCAAGAATTCCAGTTAGTATAAGTCATAAACTAATTATATTGGGTATTTTTTCAGATGGTGAAAGAAAACTTATATACTTTTGTATAAAAAAATAAATAAGTACTTCAAATATTTGTTTCTTATTTTCATTTGGAATAACCTAAATCGATTTCAAAAAGTAGAACCAGCATTCTTTACATCAAAAAATATTTGTGAAAGTTTTCTCTCTAATCTCTTTTCTTGCATTCAAAAACAGTTTTTCTTTTGCAGCAAGAAAGAAAATAATCGAGCTTCTACAGAAAAACCACAAAATCCAATCGAGTTACGGAAATAGAGTGTTTCGAGAAAGACTCCACCAGTGGTGATACTCTAACAGCCTTTTTCGCCACAAAATAAACGAAATCGGAGAGAAAAGAATGGTGATATATCCGCAAACCATAAAACTATATAACAGCATAGATTGTGTGAACGTGATGCATTTTTTACGCGTATCTTTTCTCGGCTGCGAGTATAGAAGAGGTATCAGAACCCAAACATTTTCTTTCTGGCCTTATCTTTCGGGGGGAGGGGGTAACGATGTGGAAGTTGAAGAAGACAAAAGGGGTTGTGTCTCATTTTCGTGTTTCAATAGACACTGAGATGGGCCAAGAGCGTCGACGGAGGGATGCATCACAAAATACCGTTTTGAGTTAAAATGGTTGGTATGATAGGGTTTGCTTGTACGTTATTTGTTTATTTTATGATCCCGCTATTCTTTTATGAGGAAATCAATACTTTTCTATATCACAATCGATATACGAATAAAAGTAGGATGACAAAAAATGCGCAAAATTGCTTCAGCTTTGTCTTTTTTACTCCGCATAATAATGCGTTGGAGTTTATGAAATCTTAGGTTTACATGAGCTTAAAGATCCTAAATGGTCGTTTAATTTTGTAAAATTTCATGCGGTAGAAGAGAAGTTGTCCATTTGACTGATCAAAATAAATTTGAAAGGATATCCTGAACAGTACGTGCTTCCCTTATATATTCATTGTACCTGTGTAACGGATTCAATAACGCCTCCAGCAAACTCAGAGTTAGACTCTCAGTCTAATTCTGATCCAACTAGGCTGTTTAGATATTGTCATGTAAAGCAATACCTATTTCTTTACGTATTTTTTCTTTGCTGTGATATCTGTTCATAAATCTTAATGTACGAAGTTTAACACACACACACACAAACCAGACTGGTTTAATAAATCTTCGTACTTACAGAATCAGAGAGAGAGAGAGAGTTCTCCGTGACATTATCACCTTCAAAGTAGTTCCGTTCAGCATTCACACACTTTTGCCTTTGGTGCAGTCATTGCTGGCAACAGTTCTGGAACAAAGTTTTCGGGAGGTCCTTCAGGAGATTTTCCGTTTTTGCTCGAACCTCTTCAACTAAGGTAAAGTGGGTTCCCTTTAAGCAAGATTTAACTGTAGGAAATTAAAAAATTCGTATGGGGCTAAATCAGGTGAATAAGGAGGATGCCCCATGACAGTAATGTTCTTGCTGATCAAAAACTGCTGGACAGATAGGGCCGTGTAAGAGGGTGCATTGTCATGGTGTAACAGCCGGCCATCACTCCCTAATTATGGCCTTTTTTTCCTAATTTTTTCACGAAGTCGTTTTAGTACTTCAATCTAGTAGCATTAGTTAACAGTGTGACCACTGATGAGAGTGGTAACCCACTCATATAACTAATTTTGGCAATATTTCGGTCTGTAATTGCTGACCGTTCAAACACATGTGCATGAGAGAAAGTTTCATCTCCATAAGCCTCGGTTAGTTTTTGAAATGTTTTCGTGGCTGATTATTTCTGTTTTACAAGAAACTTGATGTTGATTCTCTCAACATTTTCCCGGCAAAATACAGTTGTACGTGTTTCTTCAATGACGAAGTACTCCCAACTGGCGAAATCGACTAAGGCGAAACTGGTCACACGGATAGGGGTGTGCTGGATGACGTCAGTAAATGAGTTGTTGCCAACTCCTCTCTCTTTTCAAGCGACATGCTAAGTCTCGTTTTGTTTTTTGACCTCGTAATCTTCATTTATACTTCAGTTTTATCAATATTATTTTGAATGTAATTATACAAATAATAATTGTCGACAGTGAACTGCGCTCTTTTAGATCCCTTTTAATACATTATTGTATAATAAATTATTATTAGAAATACAACGAGGTACATATATTTTATATCTACAGTTGGACCCCGATTTAACGAATTCCTCTAGACCGAATATTTTATTCGTTAAATCGGGGATCGACTGTATTATATTTTTCACAGTATTACATTAGTATTTATAAAGTTGTTTTTTAAATAGTGATATGTTCGGTGCATTGCACTTTTAGTTATCTTCCTAAATTTATTTTTCAATAAGGTATAATACTGATACAATGAGTTGCATAATTATTTTAGTGTTTTTCTTCAAATTATTATTGTTCTCTGCAATAATAATGGGTTTTTTGTCCCCATTTACAAAATTATTGAATGAAAGGAAATGATACGAAGAAAAATTGACGAAGTCGTCAGTAACTCACTATACTTACCAGATCTAGTTTTTGCAGTGAAATTATACACGCATACACAGATGTAATTTTCAGTCCTCGCAAAATTTGGCTGTAATAATATCCCAGCATTTGTGAAATATTTTTCAAGAAATACTCTCT
The DNA here is from genome assembly GCA_019973935.1 of Trichonephila clavipes. NCBI lineage: Eukaryota > Metazoa > Arthropoda > Arachnida > Araneae > Nephilidae > Trichonephila > Trichonephila clavipes. The sequence goes on along the minus strand of BMAU01019100.1, from coordinate 200,167 downwards.
TCCCTTTTTTTCTTTTCTTTTTAATTTAAGTTCATTCTATCATCAGACAAGTCAATAAATTATCTTTTAAAAATAATTATCAAAAAAATATGGAATATTAGACTTATTTATTGATGTTTTATCTCAACTTATCATTATATCTATATAAATTGGGCACAATTTTAAGGAGAAACTAAAATTTGAAATTATTAGAATCTTAGAATGTTTGCAACATATTTCATGATAGATTTCATGACATGTCAAATCCACCACACAACATTAAGTCCACAAAGTCAGCATGTTAGTGGTCCAGCTGTAAAGATTGCGTTTATACTACACACGCTTTACATTTTGGTTCACACGTAGACAAACAAATACACATCCATATTTTAACATGTTTTCTGACAAATCAAATTTTTCATGACTAATCAAAATTTTTTTCATACAAAGTTACTCTGGTTTTCACCCAATATGAGATATTTAATTTTTGATTTGAAGATTTAGATCTTTTAGATATACATGGAGTTCATAGGAGTTTTAAATAATGATTCCGAACTTATATAGCATTCTTTAATTTGATGACTTGCTAGGATGCTCTTGGGTGATTTTTTGATGATTTGTATAATTGAAATTTGTTGCATATCCAGCTATTTGAGTATTTAAACTATTTGTGTTGGTGTTTTTGAGGTACTGCATTAGTTAATACATTCATTGTGCCATAAAAGTTGGGCACCAAGAAATGATTGTGGGGTCGTAATGACACTTTGCATTAAGATACATGTCGGGCAGATATGCAAATGATTAGAAATGCAAAGTGATTGCGCATTTCATAATTTCACCAGAAGGCGTTGAACTTCGTTTGCCTTCGAGTATAAAATAGGTAAGCAGAGCTTGTTTGAGTGTACTTAATCTTTTGCAAAGGAAATTTTGCATATTACACCACCAACACAGACAATATGAGCAGCTGTCAGAGTTCAAGAGGGGAAGAATCATCGAGATGATGAAAGCTGGGTGGTGAGTTCGGGGAGCAACTCGTCAAGTTGACCGTTTGGATTTGATTGTAAGGAGATGTTGGGACCACAGTGGACAAAAGATACGTCATTTACAAGGTGATCATGCTAAAGACGCTCTCGACAGACCAGTCATCGAGAAGACTGTCACATGATACGACACGCACGCGTAGAGCCAGGTGCCTTATTGGCCGCTGTCTGGACACAGGCAAAACCTTCACTACGGGCCCCTGCGTCTTCGTGAACCATCGCAAGGCGCCTGGTTGAATGACATCTGGTATCGAGGTAGCCATTAGATGTGCTGCTAATGACACCCACCCACTGACGCCTCCATTCGGAGTGGCGTCGCGGACGATAGAATTGGATTGCAACCGAAGGGAACCAGGTCGTCTTCAGCGACGAATCATAGATTCAATTTGAGCAGTGATGACAATCCTATTCGTGTAGGGAGGTCACGTGATGAACGCCGCAAATCAGCCTTTGTTTTACACAGCTCCCACAGCTGGTGTGATGGTATGGGGTGCCATTGCTTACGATACACGGTTACCCATAATATTGATCCATGGCACAATGACAGTCCAGCGGTATATCCATGACATCCTTCACCCACATGTGTTGTCACTCATTGCAGGGCCCCCAGGAGTCATTTTTCAACAAGACAATGCTCTGCCACACACAGCAAGGATGTTACAAAACTACCTCATCCACATTACCACCCTTCCTTGGCCTGCTCGATCCTCAGATTTGTCACTAATCAAACCTATCTAGGATCATTTGGGACGGCAAGTTGGACAGCCTACAAGTTTTGTCGAACTAGAGGCGTAATTATAGCAACTGTGGAGCGAGATATCTCAGGACATCATACGGAACTTGTATGCCTCAATGCCCACTCGTATTGCATCGTGCATTCGCGCTAGAAGGGGCACAACAGAGCACTAAAACTTCCGTTCATTTGTACTTTTTTTCTGCAATAAATGATCCTTTTTCCTTGATTTTATTATCACTTATTTAGGTCAATGTAGTACTAACATATGCGAGATTTCGTTTCATTTTGACAACTTTTCTTGGTGCGCAAAATTTTATGGTAATGAGTGTATACTCTCTCTCTCTCTCTGGAATTTTAAACGTAATTTTTTAAAAAGATTTTAATGATTATGTACGTATATATATATATAGAATGACTAAAATCTGTAAAATATAATCAAATATATAACATCAGTTCCTCTATAACCTGAACTTTACACAAAGAACATTACACAAAAGACAAATTTTTTGGACATAGCCTTGAAAGCTAACTGCTTTCTTTCTGCCAAGCTATATTTTTAGTATTGTAATATTATCTAACTACTTTATAGCAAGTATTCATCCTTTAAAAGTTATGTTACTATTTAGGGTTATGCTTTTTAAACTTTCAATATTCGTGACCTAATTTTCAGTCATAATTTTCATCGCACCCCCTCTTATAATGTATTGAATTCAATAATAATGTATTTTGACACTTAAGCCACAGTACGACTTTAATATTATAAACTGGACATATTATCAATATATGCATAATATTTTGTATATAACAAGTCCATTGAAGTCATTAGTAATTAATAAACTTGCTTTTAGTTTAATATTGATAAATTAATTATTAAATACTTTTTACTGCACTGATACATTTATAAATATCTTATGAAGGTGTGAATGTCTATTTTGTTTTTTATAATGTCAGAATGTATTTTGTTTTGCTTCCTTTAAGTAAATTTATAATTATTTTAAATATTTTATTTTCGACTTTTATATATGCTCATACCCCCCCCCGTAGGGTTATCACGCCCCCTGGGGCGGTGTGCCCCACAGTTTGAGAATCACTGATTTATGGTCTATTATTTTACCACAGAGTTCACAAACAATAATTTAAAACATAACAGCTAAAATGACAGAGAATTGTCATTTATGATAATATATTACATTTCTGTCATGATAATAACTATTCCGCCAGAAATTATTTCCTCTTATTACAGGCTAAATTTTAGATAAATGGGAGAACGAGCATTAGCCTCTATAGGAATCTAAAATTTTTGATAGTAACATTTGATTTGTTTGTTATTTAAAAAACTGACTGAATCATTAAGCCATTATTTTTTAAAAAATTACCATTATTATTATTCTTTTTTAAAAAAACCATTATTTATTTATTTTAAGGAGCTATGTGAAAAAGAAATAGCTTAGCAAACACAAAAGTATTTTTCAATTTTTTTATAATTAACAAAGAGAACAGAATTAATAAAATAACAGCTAAATTAAAATTTGGCGAACTCCCAAAATTGTTTCCGCAAACTCAGTAAATCGAGAAGAGTTTCCAGTGCCAACTTTCAAAAGAAAGTCAGATTTATTCTAATATTTAATTAAAAGCGTGCTAATAGACTGTTCTGTAAATCTGGAAGCTGACCAAAACACAAAACACTACACCAGTGGTTCTCAAACTTTCAATACTTGCGACCCAATATTCGAACATAATTTTCATCGTGCCACCTTCATACAATAACAATTTATTGAATTCAATAATACGATACTTTGATGCTAAATCTACAATAGGAATTAAGTCTCTAAGTTCCACCCGCGCATATAAACGTCTCTCGCTCAGCTAAAACGTTCTTTTTCCCGGACGTATATATACGTCTGTCAAAAGTACGATGTTTTCTGTACACTTTTAATATTCCGCAGGCTTTGGAATACAATAAAAGACAGTGTTTGCGAGGGATGTACTTATATTTCAGAGGATTTGCTTATTTTAATTCCTTCACCTCCCCCAATACATTATATAAGCACGCCTACGTGGAAAACGGTGGCACTGGGGAGTGAATCGCATAACTTTTAATCGGCAGTTAAGGGATTCATTGTAAACCGCACAAATTATCAAGATAAGTATTAATATTTTTATAGAGACACAACCATGGTGGTAATTATTATACTTATTCTTAACTTAGTATTGTTATATTAATTATGAAATACATTATGCAGTACTGATACTTTTATAAGTGTATCATATCAGTAAATGTGCATTCTATTTTTTATTATGTCAGAATGTATTTTTTGTTTGTTTACTTTCAGTAAGGTAGTAAGTTTTTTTAAAAATAATCTTTTGTTTTCCACTTTTCAATATGTTTGCACCCCCTTGTAGAGTTATCACACCCCCAAGGGGGGGTGCGCCCCACAGTTTGAGAAACGGTGCACTACACTTAAGGCTTCGCGTATGACTTACAAGAGTGAAGAATATTCAATCGACCACAGTTTTCTATAAAATTTAATGAAAATAATCCATATATTTAGCTGATGCAACATACTTTATGTGTATTAAAAATATTCTCTCATAATACTTTTTTCTTTCTTATAGATTTATAGACACCGTGGAATAATTATAACAAAAATGTACTTAGTTGCTTAAAGTCTTGATCAAACAAGTTAAAATATGTATAGTTTTATGTGTTTTGATTATATATATAAAAAAATTATGTACGAATTAATAAGAATTGTTGTTCTGTTTCTTGCTATTATAATACTTTAAAAATGAAACAATTATTGGACATTAATCCAACGCAAGATTCTTGGTAATATAGTTCTTTTTTTTTTAAACCACTTAAATTATAAAGGATTTAGTAATCGAATTTTAAGACAATTTTTTCGATAAGGGGGAGTATACAAGAGAATATAAGAATTCTTGTGAAGTAAAATCATGAACAGACACACAATGCAAACACAAAATATGGCAGAAGGAGAGTTTTTCAAAGAATAATAATGTAAAGTTAAAGGAAAAATTATTATTGTGGAAGTTTGTAGAATTTTAAGACAAGAGAAAATTGATAAATTAATGCGGATTGTGTAAGAACAAAAGATATTTAAAAATATACAGGGTGTCCCCAAAATAGCACCCTAACTCTATACAGCTAGATTCCTCGTTGGAAGTGCTGACAAATGCCCAAAAAGCTGTATCTGTACGATCCGTAGTTTACGAGAAAAATACGGTAAATGATGATGAATGAATCATGATACATGATGAGAGTCCAGCACATTTTTGTGCTCCTGTACGTGATTGACTGGATATGGCATACCCTGACCACTGGATCGGACATGTGGGTCCCGTTCTATGGCCTCTGAGATCACCAGATCTCACACTGCTCTATTTGTTTTCTTATGGGGCTACTCAAGAACTGTAGCATGGAAACGAAGTGACTACACAAACGGAAATGCTCGTTTGCATGCTGCTTGTAATTTGGTAGACACCACACTGCTGATACACCGTGCCACCGTGCACTCACTCCTCCATACCACGATGAGTTCAAGTTTGTCTCGATATGCAAGGTGAATCTGAACATCTGCCTGTATAAATATTTTCAAATACTGCTATTGAAGGCTGTGATGGTATACTTTTCCGCGTATTTTTTTTTTAAACTATGGGTCGCACAGGTATAGTTTCTCTGAGCATTATTTACATACCCACAATGAGGCATCTGGCTGTTTAGAATTTGGCCGTTATTTTTGGAACACTCTGTATATGTACTTATAATTTTAAATTTTAAATTAATGAATTCAATTCCTTTCACCAAGGGTGGAGGGGGTTGACAATTACATATTCCAGACATTATATTCTTTTGCCCGAAGAATACAAGCTTGGTCTTCAATTGTACGGTTTGTCTTGCGAATAAATTGAAGTAAATACAGGATCTAATTTGGTTCGAAGATAATCGATTTGTGAAATTTCAGAAGTTATCTCTATACAGTAATTGCCTTATCAGATCATAGCTCAATATTTCTTGATTCATACACAGTACACTATTAGAACAGTTCCACATTGTCTGTTAGAAAATATAACACCTACTGTTATTTATTACTTTTAACAAAATAAGTTAATAGTTTTTGAACATCGAATATTTTTAAAGATTTCATTTTCAAAGATCATTGGTCAGAATACCAGAAACAAAAAATAGTTTATATTTTGTGTTGCCAGCGGTAAATTAAAAAATGATTAGTTTTTTAATCACTTGAAAATACATCCTTTAAAGAGTGAATACATCTTTAAATATATCATTAAATAATCATTAAAAAGAAATACATTAAATATTATATATATATATATATATATATATATATATATATATATATATATATATATAATATTTAATGTTATATATATATATATATATATATATATATATATAATATTTAATGTTATATATATATATATATATATATATATATAATATTTATAATAAATAAAAATAAAAAATTATTATATGAAAGCAATCTTATATATATATATATATATATATATATATATATATATATATATATATATATATATATATAAGACTGCTTTTTGATATAATAATTTTTTTTTCTATTCGCATATTATTTAGTTAGTTGAAAATTTTTAATCTATTCGAGTGTCAAATTGGATCTCCAAATGTTGGCGAATTTAAAAAAATATTTTGCTTGATTTTTTTTTCAAAGGGAAGTATTTGTCCCTGAAAATCTAAAACAGAAACCAGTGGAAATTAAGTTATTTATAATCCAAAAAATGATATTTAAAAATGAAATGAATGAATGAAACAGTTTTTGAAAGTGAATATTACTGACCACTTATTTTACTGGAAAATTCATAAAACATACACGTTCCAAAAAATAAAAAACTACTTGCTCATTTTTTCAGTGTAAATTTCTAAAAATTATTTTTTAAACTAGCTCTACAAATGTTTTTAAAATAGCTCAACAAATGTATTTAAAATATTATCTCAAACAATTGGAAAAATTACAGATTTTTTTGTTGATTTGAATTCTCAAAATTATCATTTACAAATAAGGTAAAATAATTTAGGAGAATAACATCTAAGCTTCTAAAAAGCAGATAGACAAATTGATTATACTAGAATCTATTCGATATGGTTTTAATGCCATTAAGACAAAATAACGAAATCGTCATGTTTTAGAAATATGATGCCCTCATATTTGATGGGGTTACCTAAACACATTAAACTTAACAACATATCAAATTTTTATGACTTCATGGAACATTTAGAAAAGTAGAACCAAAGAAGAACCATGTTACTGCCTCTTTAAAATAGGCTTACCATCCACCGGTACACACAAAAAAGGATACTTATTACCTATAAGCCCCCCACACAAATGATATTTCTTTCTTTCTGTCACTATAATATAATATAATATTACATAAATAATAAAAGAAATAATTTATAAATTAAATAACCTACAAAACACGCATACACAAAAAGCCAGAACTCTAAAATCGAAAAAAAAAACCAACAACATATTTTTAAATTTCGAAATCGAAAAGCCCAGGAAGGCAGAAACTGATATAACCAATTTATAAACATATATAAATTTTTGCTTTTGGTGTTGAAGTAATTTTTTTTTACTTTGTTGTGCATAGCATCTAAACATCAGAATAGTAAACAAAAACTATATATATAGGAAGAATATATAATTTTTAGTTCTGTCCACAACAAAGTTTAATTATTTTAATGTAGTACTTGGAAAAAAAATAAGTGTTCAGGTGTAAAACTAAAAGAAAAAAATATGACCAAAAACGAAATCGGGCATAAAGTATAAAAAAATAAAAATTGTAAGTATTTTTTTTAAACGATCTTCAAACTTTCTCTCACAGAATTCAACCTACAAATAAGAAACAATCACTTCAGATCTCAAGCCCCAAGAAAGCAACCAAAGTAAAGCAGATCCACCGGATCTTCTCTCTCAAACAATAGGGGTAGTTGCGGTGTCGACCACACCGTCCATAAAAATTCACCCCAAACAATGAACTGCGAACGGCTTCCGAATACGAATATCTAATTATACGATCCTCAAACTGGAACGCCCCACGTGACCTGTCCGAAGAATCGAGCTTTCATTCACTTCACTGCAGTTCCAGATCCCGCACAACGGAACCAGGTTCCCAACTGGAGCTTACGTTTCTCTGGAACTCGTACCCGTAATTTGCCAGGACATAAAGTAAGATGGCTATCTGTGTTAAAAGGATTGGCTCGTCTTGATGAGAATCGGAAAAGAGATGATTTATCTACATTTTTCATCGCTTCTCGTGGAGTTAGCCAATTGACATATCATCACTAGTGTTGTGGATATGCATAAGAAGTTTCTTGAGGAATGATAGATAAAAAAGATATCATTATAGTATCGAGAAGATAATTAAATGATTTATGAAAGCAAAATGCATCATAATTAGAACATAAGGCACTGATATGAATATCGATAGGACTTTGATAACCGTATGTGGTTTGTTTATAAGAAAATTATTAGAATAATAATTATATGTTGGGATTAAATTGATCGGTTGTATATTAGCAATGAATTTCTCTCTCTCTCTCTCTCTAAGTAGAATTCAGAAAATTCCTTAGCATAATATATAATGTAATGTAAGTTAATTTTTTGCTGATTTAATTTGGCTTTAGAAGAGCTATTTATTAAGCAAGACATCACGAATCTTTGATTGATTGATTGGTAGTTTATTAATGTTTTGACTTCGAAGCAACGAGAGGGTTGTCCATGAATCCTAGAAAAAAAGAATAACTCCATGAAATTGCGCAAGAAAAGAAGATAACCTATATTCAACATTTTTATTGGAAACCAGTCACACACACTTCCCATTTTCATTTTTTACAAATAAATTAGAAAAATACAGTATTTGTTTGTGGGTTGTGACTAAACTAGTTAGTTGTATATTAATAATGAACGTGATAAATTTTAAAATAACAGGATGTAGTAGAATTTTCATTATAAGATATAGACTAACATTTGATTAAATTAAGATGCTTTGGAGCATGTATTCTTATTTAAGAAATAACCAATCCCAGGAGATCTACATGAGATTAAATTTTAAAAAATCACCCTTTATTTTTAAAGATTATTAAGTAGATTTTAAATTTCCTCTTCTTATATATGCATATGCGATAAATTACAGTAATATTAGCTATATACTCTGCTGCTTACTTGATCAATTGCATGTTAATAATAATTTATGAAATAAAATATTAAGATTTTTTTTCTTAAATATTTATAAGATAAGATTGAATTAATCTCACTATAACAGGGGTGGGCTATTTGTTTTGGCTTGTGGGTCACATTGTGGGAGCGGAGGAAAATGGAGTTGGTTGTGAAATAACATTCATTGCAAAAAATTTGGTTCAAAATGGGCTCAATTTGCTTAAAATCCTGAAATCTTGTGACTTCGTCCTCCAAACTCTGCAGATGATCTATTAGTGAAAACACAATCTTTGATCTCGAACGTTAAAGAAATCTCGGTTCAAATCGAATTTTATGACTGTTTTGGAGGGCCACAGAAAAACTCTTTGCGAGTCGCTAGTTGCCCACTCCTGCACTATAGGGTAGGAGTTTTTACTCAAGGGATCATAAGCTCTTTGAGGTCGAAGAAGTGGCTTTATAAAGTTTCATAACTTCCACCAGAAAAAAAATAACTCATATTTATTGTTAGAGATAAATGCTTACGTAATTTGTTTCCCTCAAAATAAACTCCAACACCCATATTTCCTGATTCTACATTCACATTCTGCAATCACAATTACACCATTCGTCCTCGAATACCACTAAATGATTTAAAATTCTTTATCAAGACAAATGGCATGGTCACGGTCGCCGAGTAGTCATGGTCGCGAACTCGTTGCCGACATTGTCGAGTTGTGGATTGAAATCCTAGTCCTACTTAAGATTCATCTGATAGATTGGCTGATGCGCATTGAATATGTTGAGAGGTTTCAAGTCATCACTTCGGTATGATCTGAAGGTTTGAAAAAGGGGATCCACCTCAGGCGTCGTCTTCGTCACTTGATCATGGCTCAAAATTACGAGCCCATTGCCAATAGAGCTCACGTTGGCTTAGAGTGCTTCATAACTAAAACAATAAAGTCAAATGACTTAAGTATTTATTATAACATTTCTTTTTGAAAGCATGTTATTTAAAAATCACAAATGGATAAAATAATTTCATGTGTTATTAATAATTACATAGGGATCCCAAAAAGTAACGTAACAAGAACTCTGACGGATGTGCAAACTATCCGTATGAATAAAAATCTATCTGAGGACCACGAAGAGGATTACAGCATTCAAACGGTGCCGGTAGAGGGAGCTGGTTCTCCGGTAACATGACTAAATCTGAGTTAGAACGTGGCTGCATGACGGAAACATAGTTTGTGATTGAAATAAGAAAGAAATTCGTAAAAAAAATTCTGCTGAAAATAATCGGCAGTTGGAAGAACAAGTGTAATGTCACGAAAACTGGTATGGTTTTGGTGCATGGAATTTGACAAAATCAGAACATATGTGCGAGATGAAGAAAGAACGGGGTGACCAAGCTCGTCCACCACATATGATAATGTTTGCCGTGTCGTTTTGATTCAAGATGATTGTCACATTACTCAAAGTAAAATTGCGCAAGAACCGACGCTAAGGTTTTGCAAGCTGTCTTACTGTGGTTGCACAACCTTGACATGTCTCCATAAATATGGTGACTATGTAGAGAAGTAATTTATACATGTACCTTCTTTCATTGTATACATTTCTTTTCATTTTCTGAATAAGCGTTTACTCTGAATATACTAGTTACCTTACTTTTTGAAACCTTTACGTATAATATTAATCATCGAAATTTTACTGTTACGTTATTTAGCCCTTTTCTTAATAAGTGGATTAATTTTTGACTTTAAATTATGCATATACATTTGAAGGATCTACAATAAGGAAAATACATCAAATAATCCTTCTTTTACATTTACTTTAAAAACAAATAATATGTGTGAAAAAAAATATTTAAGAACTATTAGACGATATCTATTCGAATGTTATTGGAGCGAACTTCCTCATTCTGAATCATGATCAATAGGCATGAACTTCTAAACTATTTTGCTTCGTAATTTTCCTTTGACTCCATATGATTCCTTTGAAGAGCAGTTTCATTAAACACGCTGGATATTTGGGCTTAAACTTTGATCTGAATATCATAGACACAGTGTTTGCTAGCTCAACTGTTGAAATATAGTTAAAAAGTAATACACAAATTGTAAGATTTACATTATCGCTAGTACTTTATTTTACTGCAATGAACTTAATATTTTAAAATTGTTCTGTGACAAGTATTGTAGAGAATTGTTTTAGCCAACAGTTTTCTGTGTTACTGGTGTGTATATATGTATAAGCATATATACTTCATGTTAAGCTTAAGATAAAATGTTCAAAAATGTTGATATATAGGTGGCACCTTTATATGATGACTAAAACAATAGATGCCAATTTGGTTAAGAAAAATTAAGATGATCTTAAACTTGATTTGGAGTTATAACTGACATCGCACTGAAGGTAAATCGGAAAAACTAATGTGTAAGGCAAGTGGAATTTTGATCTGGACACTGTAATGACAAGGATGGATCCTGTTCTGCTCAGTCATTCTCTACCAAATCCGAATTGAATGATTCGTATTTATCAATACAAACACACATTGCAAATGTTTAATTTAAACTGTGCATTCAGTGATATTTGCCATTTGTGCGCATGCGTTCTGCTAGACCCTTCAAATGCTAAAATAGGAGTGAGGCAGAGAAGTTACGATGGAAGATTTATAAGCATATATTTATTATAAATTAAATAAGAGCTACAGTAAATTTAGCGCAGGTAGTCCTGAATGGGCCCTTTTAAAAAATTCCCTAGGAACCTTTGTTTGGGACCTCTTAATATTTTACGACATTTGCTTACACATGTTGGGGTCCCTGTAGCTTGGGGGCCCCATATCGTCGATACGACTAATACGGTGGTTGTTAGGCCCCTGTGCAGTGATAACAAGAAAATATATTTTACCTTTATATTGACATAAAAATAACAAATTCCCATATATAGGTTTTATTGTTTGAATTTTTCTTTAAACTGATAAGATAGTTTTTAATTCAATACTTTTTGAAGGTATTTATATAGAGGTACAATATTATTATTCTTTATATAATCAAGAGCCCCTGAAGAGTTTATGATTCGAGTCTATGTTGAAATGGGGATATTTTAGTTAAACTTTTTCATTTTTTACCCATGTTTCTTGCTTTTACAACCTGAAAGTAAAATAAAATTTTAGTATTATTTGGTTTGAAGTTTTGAATACTATAAAATTGTGAATACTGATGAATAAAAAAATGTACAATAAAGAGATAATATTTAACATTCCCCCTCTTATAATATATTGAGAATTTTATAAGAATATTGAATCACAAAACAATTGCATTAAATAAATCCCAATTTTAACAATTTACTGGTTAATTTGAGAATAATATATTTATTAACGTATATTTTTATGGACTAATATGTTACAGAATATAGACTGCTTAGTTTCTGGAGAAAAAAAATTTTGGAGTAAAAAAATATCTTGTGGGAATGTGAATAAAAACGCGACGGCTTTCACATAGAATGGCAAAATCTTTTATGTCTCAAAACCTTTCGTTTAACACTTTTTTTGTTTAAATAATTATTAAAAATTGTAATCGCATTGACTAGGTACTTGAAACTAAAAAAACTGATTACAAGCTAATGAAAAAAAATAGTTTAAATATTTGTGAATGCGAAATTTTTTTAACTGTAAATGTTTAAAAAAATAGTTATACGTATTAAAAAATTTTGTGTTAAAATCAAAGGAATCATTTTTATTATTAGTTATTTGATTAACTCTTTAGTAAAAAGAAACATTTAAAAAGAAAAACTGTTTTACTTTTCAAATGATCCTATTCATAAACGCTGCGAACAAAACGCGAATCTCTGACGAAATACTATCCTGAATTTAATTATTTTTTGTTTTAAAAAAAATAATTCATTCACATAGGATATCACTATTATACCATCATTTGGACAGCACAAACTTGTAATATAGATGTAAGCAAATAAATTTTATTAATAAATGTATTAATACTTTTAGTTATTCAATGCATACACAGAACAAAATTCTTATAATCAATATCATTCTTGGAGATAGTTCTTAAAATAGAAATAGGTTCTAGTTACAAACTTAAAAAGCAAAAGAAAGAAAAAGAAAAGGAAATATTTGTTAATTTTTTTCAGTTTTTATTTAAATTACTTTTCAGATTAAGAACTTAAAAGTTCTACTGTATAAGTAATTGTCCAAGCAGCCGAGTACTCATGAAAAATATCTCTTTAAAATATTGATTTATTTAACATTATTTTTATCAGTTTAGAAGAAATTATATATGGCATTTATATTATAATCTTGATTCTGATTGGAAATAAATAAATATAGTATGACAAACGAGAGTATTAATGGTAAAACTAGAAACAAAAATATGTGTGATGAAGTTGTAACGAAATACTATATTTTCATTTGTATATTTTTCACTATTATGAAAACAGAATTCCTTTATTCTTTTATTAGGAAAACAAAGTAACTGAAAGTGTTTCTATTCAGAGATCATTAACAGATTTTGGAGGACAAGGTCACAAGAAGATTTCAAGATTATAAGAAAATTGAGTCTAAATTCAATTGTCCTATTATCTCGTTATAGCTGATATTGATAAAGCCTCTGAGGAGCTACTACTTGAACTTACTGAGTAGAAATCATATCGGCGAAGGAAATGTTTAATGTTACGACACTTTACATTAAATCTTGGTCAGCTGAAAAATTTCCATACATGAAGAAATTTACTGGGGAATAGCTCTTTACATTTTAGTCGACATATTTTTCTGAGCAAAGTTTTTCTTACATGAAGATCAAAAAGCGTAAATATAGATGCAAGTACAAGATGACATAAACTTGTAGTCTGATAGAATTTAAACAAGCAATCTCACTCATGATTTACAGAAAAAAAATGTAGAAAAGTGTGATAGGGTACTTTTGTTAAGGGTTGAACAATTTTTTTTATTTATGTATTTAAAAATTATATTTTAATATTTCATATAAAGTTTCTGTTCGAAAAAATGATACAAGAGGAATTTTTTCACATACTATTCACACAATTTTAAAAATTTAAATTTTTAGAAGAAAATTTAAAAAATTTTAAGATTTTAGTCCTTTTATAATTATTAATTTTTTGACCTGAAACTTTTTGAAATATTCTTAAGGATATTCTAAACAACTTTGGGAATTGACTTTACGATAACTTAATTAATTTTGAAGGAAAAAATATAAAATGTTGATGGGCATGCTAAAATTCAACGAAAAAAGTTAATACCTCCTACATTTTAATTAAAAAAATATTCAGTTTACAGCAAATTGATCCCTAATTTTGTTACATGCTTAATATATAGTCCATAGGAAAAAAATGGAAGTGATTCGTAAATAATTGTGGAAGGTGTAGCATTTTAAATACTCTAATGTATCGAAAACCACAAACCGACAAAAACCACTTTTAAGTTTATAATTCTGAAAAGACAATTATAATAAGCTTATTAACTTAAAATACCACTTTAAGGTATCCGACTACGTTCGGAACCATAATTTTAAAAACGCGCATAAATGGATAATTTTCATGATATTTAATGTCACTTAGATTAGAATACATGTATACAATTGTTTTAAGGAACATATTTTGTCCAAAAAAATACAATATTTCGGCAAAAAACTAACTTAGAATAACCTTTTTTCAAAATGTTTTCCTTTTGTGAAAAATGCTTTTATTTTAATAATATTTTGCCTGTATATAGCTCAGACCTCTCTACAGAGGCTCAACTATGATTTTTGAAAAATTTACATTATTTTCAGAGATACAACCCATTGAAATAATTATCGGCGTTTTTTTCTTAATATTTCCCTCCTCTGTTGTTGTAAGATATGGGTAAACCCACTTCTAAGTTATGTATTGCAAAAATTCTAATTGAGCCTCTGTACAGAGGTCTGAGCTATATGTACGGGAAAATATTATTATAATAGAAGCATTTTTCACAAAAGGATAATATTTTGAAAGTGGGTCATTCTACGTTCTTTTTTTGTCAAAATATTGTACTTAAAAAATTTATGATTGTAATACTATTCTTTAAACAATTTTATATACATTTTCTAATCTAAGTGATACTAAATATCATAAATATTATCCATTTATACGCTTTTGCAAAATCACGGTTCCGAACGTAGTCAGATACCTTAAGACGTTAATTATATATTTCTCTTTAAGCTAGTTGCACATAATTTCTTGTTTTTTCAATCCATACATTTTTATAAATAATCAAATTTTAAAGAGTTTTAATTGCACTAGCAAATTCAAGAAAAATGTTAAAATTTTTTTTTTCTGTCATGAACAGAAATTTTAATTTTTTTCTTCACATAATATTGAAGTATTATATCCGTGTAAAAAACATATCAGGAATAAGAACAGAAATTATTAAATTATTAATATAAAATACCTTAACTCAAAAATTTTACATGCACACATTTCACCAAGAAAAAAAATTATATTATTGTAATGCTTCTGTATTATATTGCACCTTTTTTTTATAGCAATTCAGTGCTTCTCAAACTTTCAATACTTGCGACCCAGTATTCAATCACAATTTTCGTCGTGTCCCCCTTCGATACAATAACGATGTATTGAATTCAATAATACGAGACTTTGACGCTAAAAAGCTGCAATATGACTTTAACCTCTTCGCGACTGGCGTATATAAACGTCTCGCTCAGCTAGTGCGTAAATTTACCCGGACGTATATATACGTCTTTCCAAAATATGTTTACTACTATCCATAAAATTATTCCGAAGACTTTGGAATGCAATAAAATGACCTTAACATTGTGGTGAGAACCTTATTTCAGAGAATTTTCTTATATATGTATGTATATATATACATTCTCTTTTTCCCTCCTCCAAAATACACCACATATGCGTGCATACGTGCAAAATGGTGGCATTGGCGAGTGAATCGCGTAACTTTTAATCTACAGTTAAGGGATTAATTATGAGCAACAAAGGGATTAATTATACAAATGATCCAGATAAGTGTTAATTTTTTCATATAATTTTAAATAAGGAGTGTTTTTTTTTCCAGGTATAGAAGTTTAAGTTGGCATTACTTTCCAAGATGGCGACCGATTTAACAGCTGTCAAGTGATTTATTCTCAGTTTGGTTTGGCAATTCATCAAAACGATCATCATGCAAGGCGTAGATTCGTCGAATGGGCCCAAAACGAGATTGCCGTTGTTCCCGATTTTCATAAGCGAATTTTGTTTAGCGACGAAGCGCACTTCTGGTTGAATGGCTACGTCAACAAACAAAACTGCCGCATTTGGAGTGAAGCTAATCCACAAGTGTATGACGAAACACCGTTTCATCCAGAAAAACTGACTTGGTGCGCTTTATGGGCTGGTGGAATCATTGGTTCATATTTCTTCAAAAACGATGAAGGCCACAACGTTACAGTCAATGGTGATCGGTATAGAGCCATGATTACTAACTTTTCATTCCTGAATTGAACAATCATGATGTCCAGGAGCTGTGGTTCCAACAAGACGGCGCAACATGTCACACAGCTCGTGCCACAATCGATTTATTGAAAGACACGTTTGGTGACCGCCTAATTTCGCGTTTTGGACCTGTGAATTGGCCTCCAAGATCTTGTGATTTAACACCGCTAGACTATTTTCTGTGGGGCTATGTAAAGTCAGTGGTCTATGCGGATAAGCCACAAACGCTTGACCATTTGGAAGACAACATTCGCCGTGTTATTGCCGATATACGGCCACAAATGTTGGAAAAAGTCATCGAAAATTGGACGTCCAGATTGGACTACATTCGAGCCAGCCGTGGCAGTCGTATGCCAGAAAAATCATATTTAAAATGTAATGTCACAAGATTATCTTTCGAATAAAAACAATTCATGTCAATCGAATAATACATCGTTGTTTTATTGCAATTTAACGTTCTATACCTCTAAAAAACACCCTTTATAACCAACCAGTGTGGTCACTGATGATTAGTGAGCTTGTTCTTAACTTAGTATTGTTAAGATAATTATAAAGTTCATTGTGCAGTACTGATACATTTATAAGTGTATTATATCAGTGTAAATGTTTTTTTTCATTGTGACAGAATGTATTTTGTTTATTTTACTTCCAAAAAAATATTTTTAATAATCTTTTGTTTTCGACTCTTCAATATGCTTGCGCCCTCCTTCGAGAGTTTTCACGCCCCCTAGGTGGGCGCCATCCACAGTTTGAGAAGCACTGTAGTAATTTACTTCTCTTTTAAAAATTTTCTTCTTTTTTTTTTTATCAAAACGCTTTAGCTTTTTTTTTTCTAGAAAGGTGGCGTGTTCGAATGACCCTAATTTGTTAATTTGCATTTTTTAAATGAAGGTTTATCCAACTTCTAATTTTCCGAAATGCAAAAGTGATATATCAATCGAAAGATAATAATACAAAAAATAAAATTAAATAAAAATAGAAAAACGACAGTTCGGTGATTTTTGAGTACCACAAGTCCTCTTAAACTGATTCTAAAACTAAGTATGCATGCAGTTTTAGACGATATGCAATTAGCACTAAACATCAATTGAATTATATAGCACTAAAAACCAATTGAATTCTAGTGCCAAATTTTTTAAACTTATTATTCTTATTTTTTATAACGAATGCAATAATTTTAAAAAGATGCAGGCCTCCAGTACCTTCCATTCCCAAAATGCGGACTGAGATCCAAAACAAGTTTTCCTCCCCTGTGTAAATGCATTAATACTTTTAATTATCTGAATCAGAAATTTCTTATAATTAATACCATTCACGGGTTCTCTTAGAATAGACCTCAATTACATACTTAAGAAAAATTAAATTTTTAATTTTTATTCTAATTTCTTTTTAGGTTGAAATGAGCATATTTAGTTGTTTAATTGCACAAGTAACTTTAAATATTCGAAAAAATTAATTTTGAGGACTAAGACGTTTTAAATGAAATCAAAAAGTGGAACTGACTAGTTTTATTAAAGTTTTATTTTGTTTCAAAGAAAGTTTTAATTCTTGTAAAAATAGACAGTTTTTTTAATATAGCTGGCTAAAATTAAGATGAAAGAATTTGTGACGGGGGTCTTTACGCGACCTTCTAACTAATCTTCTTGGGGAATCTCTTTGGGCTAGTATTCGCGTTAAATTCACATCTATCCCTCTCAAGAAGAAACCCTGATATGCAGATTAGTTTGAGTTTATAAAGTCAGAATTTGTTAATTGTAGGGAAGAAGGAGCGGAGAATCTGTTGCAGCGTTACTAAGGTGAGATTTAATTGAGTTACACAACGTGAGTTAAGAACGGGGGGAGGGGAAGGTTGCCACTATATAATTTAGGGGATTAAGAATTTATAGTATAAGATTGCTTGGGTTAAATTGAACTGCTTACTTACGCTTATTCACTTAGGGATTACTGCTTTCTTTATATAACTCCTAGGGCTTCCTCTTGTTGTTTAACTTGTGGTTGATTAGTGTGCTTGAATAATAATAAATTAGAATTATTATGGAAGTTTCTGGTCATGCTTTGTTTCCTCCAGCACCTTTAAGTAGGTAGGACGGTGAGGAAGCGACTTCAGGGGGAAGTCGCTCACAAACCAATTTATAACTTTCAATTATATATTAAAAAGAATTGATTAAACGAAAAATAGTTTAATAAATTTAAAACTAAAATGAGTATTATAATTTATAAGAAATAGCTCTATGTTTAAACAACTAACAATTGAATAAAGGACAAAAAAATTTAAAAAAAACAAATTGTAATTTTTCCATTCTAAATTTTAAAAGTATGTCCTAAAATTTACTACATATTTTCAATATGTGTTTTTTTAAAACATTCATACATGTTTATAATTTTCTCTTTAAATAATTGAAAGCTATTAAGTTTTTCTTTCACGATGTGTGCGAATAATTTTTGTTATTTAAAATATTTCTAGCACTGCAAAGGTAACCAAATAGAGAAAACAGAATACAGTTTTCTAAATATTACACAAATTTATCGCAGTTATAATTAGTATATTACAAAGAAAAATATATTTGAAACATCAATGTCACTTGATATAAAATTGTCCTCAGACACGAAATTATCATTGTTAAAATGCATGTCATATATGTGGGGAGGTAAGAAAATTTTTAAATGTATGTTATATAAATTTTTTATAGAGTTCATGGTCAAAAATAAAATTTTCCTTCGTGTTTATATATCAAGATTACTTCTAGAATCATTAATAGTTTTATTTTGTTCATTGTGAAAAAAGGCATGCAATCGCAGGTCAGTGAGTGTGCGTGTGTGGTGGTGAGGGAGATCTTATCTGTAAATCTTTTTCAGTGCGAGCTCATGTACGTCACAGTAAAGCCATTATACATAAATGACGAAATATTTTAATTTCCCTAGTGAAGTATTTAATTTAGTTTATTCTTTAAAAATACATACGCATAATAGGCTACTTCTTTTACAGTGTATATAATGTCGCGTTTGAAAATTTATTAAGGAAGGAACATTAAATAGAATTTACATGAAAATATTCGAAAAATTAAGTTATTTATTCTATTCGTTTTGTGTTGCCAAAATATATGAGACAAAACATCATAAAAATGATTTTTTTTTAAAAAAAAGAAGCAATTGTGTGTGTTGAAATTATGAAATGAAGTGAAGTAAGTACTTATTCTACATTTGTGTAACTTGTTTCTTTATGCTGCTCCACTGTTATTAATTTGATCAATATATTATTTTATAAATTTTCTCTTTTACACACTAAAAGTAATATATATATATATTTGATATTAGATTTTTCGTGTATATTTCCATTCTTTTTAAATAAAATGAAATATTTACGTGTTTTTCCTTTTACTTATTACCTTTGGTTAGACCTGTAGGGCCCTGCATCACAATTCCTTGGTGTCCCTTTTTTGGAAAGAAACGAAAAACATTTATTTCAAAGTTTCAGAATGTTACACAGTTTGGAGTCCCTGTAACTTGAGGGGCCCCGTATCATTGATAAGGCTGATACAGCGGTAAATACTCTTCTGCTTATTGCATAAAAGAGAATGATTGAATTGAATGAATTTTTAAAGAAACCAATACAAAAATCTGATTCTCAAAACAAAGTATGCACGATGCTTTACAAATAGGTAGAAAAAAAAACCCAGCTTAAGCATAATTATTTGTAACTTATTCTTATTTTATTTTTATAGTATTTATATCACGATGTAAAAAATGATTACAATTTTTTATGAGAAATAATTTTATAAAATACTATTCTTAAACGTATATATTTAAAATAAATTACTGTAGAGATTTAAAAATATATTTTCATATTTTAAAGACAATTTTAATTATTTTCCTATCAGAAATTCATTTACCAAATTTTCGCAAAAACATCAAAAGTTAATTTTTTATTTTATTCTTTTATTAAAAAAGAACATTTTCAATGCAATTTCCTATTATTTTGAATGATTCTTTTTTGTTCCATCAACAACCATGCCTTTCCATTCGCAGCTCGCGAACCAAGAGTTCCGCCAAAAACTTTTTACTTCCCGCTTCACTTTTCAACTTTAAAACACCCCGAACTCGTTACCAACGGCGACAGCGTCGCTCAGTGTGAGTGGCCACCGGCGGCGCGGAGGGATACACAATCCTGTTTCGGAGCAAACGATTTTGTTGACGCCTTTTCCCCTTCCCCAGAAGAAGCGCGTGCCAGTCTTGTTGACACTGAGCACCGCGTAGATCAAATCCGAAAATCCCAAAACCGAAATAACTATTTAAACCTTGAACTCATTCCCCTCGAACTTTTTAATCGATATCGTTCGAAAAAGAACAAAAAACTTCGACACCGAACACTACTCATTTTCGAACTGTAGTTCCAACCAAAAACTTTTTATTCGTTCGAGCACGAATTATAAAAGGGGGAGAAAAAAAATATACACACGGACGTTCGAAATAGGCCTAGCAAGCGGTGCGGGAAAATCACCGATGCATTTGTCGGCGGAGAACGGAGGGAACTCCCGCGATGCGATGGCCGATTTCTTCGTACCCGTTGAACGGACTTTGACGGAGGTTTTGAGCGAACATCCTGGGGAGCTGGTGAAGACGGGAAGCCCGAGTGTGGTGTGCTCGGCTCTACCTGCCCATTGGAGGTCCAACAAGACCCTTCCCGTAGCCTTCAGAGTGGTCAGCTTGGGAGAGATCCTGGACGGGACGATAGTGACCATCCGCGCCGGAAACGATGACAACTATTGCGCCGAGTTGCGAAACGCGACAGCCGTCATGAAAAATCAAGTGGCCAAATTCAATGACCTCAGATTCGTCGGGAGGAGCGGAAGAGGTAAGGGTAATAAAAATTTATGACTTTTCACTAATCGAACATTTTTATTTTCAGCTTTATTTAGAACATCCCATTGTTAGAACATTTTTTATAACCAAATGTTCGACACCACACCAGTATTAAGGTTTAAATAGAGAGAGAGAGAGAGAATCGTCGAAGACTTACAAAACAATCAACAAGGTTATGTCATTTTGAATTTTATTCACAACTAATGATAAATAAATGTCTAAAAACATTTTTTTGTTGGTGTAAAGTTCGCATAATATATGTAATTACTTTCCTTCATTCGAAATCGTATTCAAACTAAAATTTAAATGGAATTGTTTATAGTTTTAAAAAACAATGAGCGAAGTTTTATTGGGTTTGATTCGAAATTTTAACGAGAAATAAAGTGTATACAAATGTAATTTTTTCTCTCTCTCTCATGGGATATATGAATCAAATACTTCTATTTTAAATTGAAAAAAATCTCTCTAAAAAGTATATTATGCATTCTGAATTCATAATGAAACAAGCATCAGATTTTTTTTTCTGTGACACAGATGGTTACAAATAAAGATTTCCAGTACATGTCAATATAAAAAAATGTTATGTTTATGTATTATAATAATTAAATATGCTAGTATATATATAAGCACATTAAAAATAAGAATTGAAGTCAAGATTTTGAATTATTTTTTTCTGAGTTGAAACTTTTACTAGATACAGTTCAAGAATTTGCTAGAAAACTCTGCAAAACCTTTTGAAAGTGTATATGTGTGTGATAAATCTAAAATTAGTCTATAAAAACTTTTTGAGAATTTACTGTTTTATTTCGTAAAAATAAAGTCGTTTGGTATGATAATGTCTGTTGAAAAGTACAATATAGCAATATTTATATAACACTTGGAAGTTTAGTTATTTAAAGACGACCATTCAATATTTTATTTAACAAAGTTTGTTGAACTATATGAATAAGAAAAAGAAGTAGTTATAAACTGAATAGCAGATGCATTATTATGTTTTAACTTCTTCATATTCTAATGTGATAAGGAAAAATTAAAAAAAAATTGTTTGAGTTCTATACATTTCTTCCTCCCAATTCATTTCGTTATAGAATAATTACAAATTATGCTTTAATTAAAGTAATAAATTTAATTAGAAACAATGTACAGTTTAATATCAATATATCTAAGCAGAATTATTAAAACGATAATAAATAAAACTATCAACCGCTTAGTTAGTTATTTTTGTTCTTTGCTCAAGAATGATTAAATGAAATTTGATTAAGGAAATAAATCAGTGTTATCATTAAAACCATCTTCTTTTTCTCTCTTCAAAGATATCTTTTTTTTAAATTTCACAAATTAATAATTTTTTAGCACTTGTAAGAAAAACTAAAATAACTTTACTGTATTCCATAGAAAACACATTTTTCATTACATGCAAAAATCTAGTTTTTATCTTATAAGAATTTTTTTTCCTTAAAATTAATTTTTTTAATTGTACAAATAAGTCAATTTGAATTATAAATACGTTTATAAACTTATTCGAAGTAAAAGGAAACAAATAAAAAGTGCTGGATACTTTAAATTCTTTAAGAAATGAAATAGAATACGTCATTAAAATAGAAAAAAATAGACGACGTAGAATTTTCTTCTACGACAATTGACTGATGTAAAAAAAGAATAAAAACATTCAATTGGCGGGAAATAAATAAGCGAAATGAAAAATATAGTTTGTTTCATTAATTTGCATTATCGCCTGCTAAAATTTTATCTCGAAGAAAAAAAAAAGGATTTTCCTGGAGTAAATTTTTATGCATATTATAAATTCGAATTAAGTTGTGAATATTCTGGAAATTCACATAGCATGAATATAAATTTCAGTTGAAAGTTCATTGAAAAAAGATTAATTTTCCTGTACAAGATCTAAGGAAATTTAATAAAACTTTGTTGTGAAGTAATTATGTTTTGAGTAGAGAATTATTTTAAGGAATTCAAATGAACTGTAAAATATTTGTGGTTATGAGAAACTTAACAAAGAAACGAATATTTCTGTACAAAAATTGTTCTTAATATTAATTTTTAAATCTTATGATCTCTTTTTTAAAAAAGTAAAGTTTATTTAATCATTTTTACAATTTTTAATTAAATTTTATGAAGAAAAACTGAGTACTTAAGAAAATTTACCATAATAAAAAAAAAAGAAACTGTATTTAAGATTTATATATGAAAGCTCAAAATTTTTTACATAAAAACAATCTATATTTGTTACTTCATTATATTTTTACCGAAAAAAATCACTCAATTAATCATTTAAATGTTTTTAAAAAATGTCAAGTAAAACTTGGATTAGGATAAAAATTCTCTAAAAATTTTAAGTATAAAAAACATAAGACTATCCTTGATGATTAGTTTTTTTTAAATTAATGACGTATGACATATTCCTTAATTATGAAATGGTCAGTAAAATGCATTTATTTTTTAAGAAATGAATAGATATCAATTAAATGCTTAATGAGGAAAAATACAATTTTGTGTTCTACGTTTGCCTAAATTCTGTAAAATTTTTTAAAACAAGTCATGTAATTTGTTATACAACTTATAAAATTGAACTTCAGCTCTTATAATAATGAAAAGCATTACTATAGTACACAATATTTATTGAAAAAGCATATTTTTTTAAAAAATTAAATAAAAGAAAGCATAAATATGATTAAGGTGTAAAAATGACGAATTGAGAATAAGTCAGTTTTCTTTCTTAAATTGTCTTAAAAGTGTGAAAGTAATGCATTTTAATAAAACATATTTATTTTTTTTTGTTTAATTTACTGAAAAGATTTTTATGATGAAGCACAAAATAAATAAGCTTTCAGCTTTTGAGTAACAAAAATTGAATTTTTGAAAATAAAATCAATTTGAAACCGATGATTTTTGTATTTTAATTTATAATTTTTTTCACTTTGGTATTATTTTTTCCCGTTTTTAATAGAGATGTAACAAATTAAGGGAAATAAACCACATTTATTTTTATTACCTCTAAATATACCGATTAAAAATTAAGGAGCATAATTTAAACTTATGATAAAAAAAGGTAAAATATGATGGAAGATTTCAATTTTTGTTTATCCGTCAAATCAAGTAACACATTACGAAAATAAATAGGAATTATTAGTTTAATTGCATGTTGTTCCAACCACTTATACTTTATCATTCTATGACTAAACAATGGTTGGTTATTGATTAGTGGATACAAAAATCCTGCGGCTGTGAAAAAACTCTAATCTGATTATGCTACTTTATGTTTATGTCGCAAGACTACCGATTACTGTGCTGATTTGAATAATTATACAACATGCAAATATAATAATCCTCAAATCCGCATAAAAGACTTGCAGTTTGAAAGATAAAACGCAAAAATTGTTTTTCACAAGAACAATAAGGAAGTTTGTGAATCTATGTTGTAAAGCAGATTTAAGTGATAGCGACTTTTTCGGGTAATAAACTCTGTTATGAGTTGTAGTTTTAAACAATGCAATACTTTTAGTTAATTTTTTGATTAAAAGAAAATTCATTTCAATATAAAATGCAATAGAGTACATTTCTCCCTTTGAAGTAGTAAATTATAAATAATAAAAAGACGGCTGATAATGGGTTTGGAAAATATTTTTGAAATCTTATCTAATTATCCTCTAATCATTTTATTTTTATTTCAATTTCAAGAATCAGAAATAAATCGCACGAATTAAAATTTGAAAATAATCGATAAAATTAAAATGAATCAAAGTGTTTTGAATTATGTAAGAAGAAAATTAGAATTATAATAAAAAATATATAATTAATAAAACAGTTTTAAAATTATACATTTTGCCTAAGCAAAACCAGTTTCAATGTCTTTTAGCTCAGTTTGATAGAAAATGTGTAAGAGAAGATTCTAGAAATACAGAATATCTCTTGATTAAAACTGAATTAATATTTTATAAAACGAAAAACTCATAACCTAGAATATATATATATATATATATATATATATATATATATATATATATATATATATATATATATATATATATATATATATATATATATATTCTGGTGTGTGTGTAGTTACCGTTACTTAAATAGTTAAAAAATCGTACATTAGCAACTTAATGCTTACGAACTTGTAGAGCAACAGTATTAATTTGGGGCTAGAAACTTAAATACTGTGGTATCACCGAAGAGTCATTCTATATTGTCGCACGCATCATGCGGATTACTTTAGGTGAAACTTCAAAAAATTTCACTAGTATTATAGAAGTTTGATAAAAAAAAAGCGATGAGAGAACGCTGATAAATGTTTGTTTCAATATTTGACCATAGTTCAAAATTACGATCTTATTGGTTACAGCAAGTTTTCTTCTTGAGCTCTTAGAATTGGCAACTCTTAGTATGAACAAACATTCAATTTCAACTTTTAGATAATTGTACTAAGTAACTGATGTTATTATTGGCGAATTTAAATTTAAATACAGCACAAAATTACTTCCTGTACACGGGCAGACACATTTATGTTCACTCATTAGAACGTGTGAACATAAATTTATAATGAAATACAGAATTTTTTTTTGTTTTTCGAATTGATTTTCTATAGATTTATACATTAGTGAGCTTTAAAATGTTGTCAGAGTTAATGCTATAAGAAATAAAGAAGCGTTTAAATTTCGAATGCAGTTTAATGCACATAAGAACTTATCTAAAGATTTAGCTTTGGAAATTATAAATTTTAGCTTTCTAATACTTATATTTTTAGTGCTTACCAAAAAGGATTGAGCTATGCATTTTGGCTCAGATATAATTAATGATTCATTGGATAATGGGAGTTAGAATATGATTCTGAAATGTGTGTGTGTGTTCTCTATATTTAATCGATATATGATAAAAGATCAAAGTGATACTTGTTTGGACATTAGAATTTCTAATGTTTCTTTTTCTACAATCTTGATTGAAAACTCTTAAACCCGGTTTGCAAGTACACCATACGGACTATCGAAAGCTGACCACAACTTAATTGCTCGTGCGCTGTACGGGCATTTATATTACTTTTTTTCAGTCTTTGATTTACTCAAATTTTTGATTCTTATAGGGAGATTATTGTTGCGAGTGTTTTTAAGAGATGCAGTTTTTCCATAGTACCGAAATTCTTCTCATCAGGGATTTTCTTTGAAGGGAACTTTTCATTGAAGGTAGTAATTCAGATTCTTGAAAATATTCGATAAAAAATAAGGATTGAAATGGCATTGTGCAATTTGTTGCTTGCGAAGTAATGAAAATTGGAAGATGATAAAAAAACCCCGATATTATCTCTGTTTACATTGCAACGCGCCGTAAGACTTAGTATTACAGAATGCTTCAAATTGTGTGTGCATATTTATATGCACAAACACACACACACCTCAACCGTTCGAAATAGAGGTAAGAACATGACATTTTTTTTTGTAAGTATGAGAAAAATTCTTTGAAGATGTATGAAATATTTTTAAGGAAGCTTGCAGAGTTATAAACAGTAAATAGTTAGGAGTTTTTGTGTTCCACAATTATAAAATAAAAAGTAGCGTGAAAACTTCAAAATTGAAAATTAAAATAAAAATCTTCCATTTTCGCATTCTGTTAAGTATTATGCTTTGTTTATATGCTATAAAAATTTGCCCCTGTTTGCAACCTTTTGGGCAAAGAAAAAAAAAGACCACTTAATGGGTTAATGTTCCCGTTGTTCCAGCTATATACGGTATTCATATTTTTATAGATCAAGAATCATATGGAGAGTTTTGGCTCCACTCTTATGTTGTGCAATCTCCAATTGTTTTCTATACTCTCTCGTTTTCAATGTGCATGAAATAACTTATTAGTTAAATAAGTTACAACACAGTGCGTGGTTACGAATTTTTCTTTTATTAGCTTTATATTTGTTTTACTTCAACCTCTTTTTTTTCGTTTCTCCTTGTAATGAAATGACTTTTTTTTATCGAAGAGGCAGAATCAGGGTTCTTATTATAGTGATCAATCTATGTAAATTTACCACCCTGAATATGTTTAAATAAGTTTGTAAAATTCGTCTCAAAATGTGTGGTTCAATGCAGGATTGAATGAAATAAGATTTGCCGAGAAATATTTTGAGGCGAAACATATGCATAATTGCATTTATTGTAAAATTATCGTGTGGTTGAGAAATTTTTTTTTTATTAAAATGATACATTTTTCTTTTTGTTCATCATAGCAAGTTCATGTGTTCCTAGTAATAGCTACAGAAGTATTTTTAAATGAAACGTTATTTAATATTAATCTATCCAATTCTTTATACATGACGAAGAACAGTTTTAGATTTAGATTTGTTCTTGGTCTCTTCCTCACTTCTGTGATATTTCATTTAGTAAACTGTGTTCAGATGTTTCCAATTCGTTTTTTCTTCAAATTCCAATTAGGAAATTGTTTAGACTGATTAATACATATTAACTCTAGATCTTTATTACAACAAGTGTAAAAACAATATTTCATTAGAGTACGAGAGAGAAGATAGAGGAGAGAGGATATTTATATTCAGTATTAAGGTATCCGACTACGTTCGGAACTGTGATTTTCAAAAGCGCCTAAATGGATAATTTTCATGATATTTAGTGTTACTTAGATTAGAATATATGCATAAAATAGTTTTAAAGAAATTTTGACAAAAAAATTGATTTAAATACAATATTTTGGCAAAAAATTAACTTAGAATAATCTTTTTTCCAAATCCTTTTGTGAAAAATGCTTCTATTAGAATAAAACTTTGCCTGTATATAGCTCAGACCTCTGTTTAGAGGCTCAACTAGAATTTTTGAAATATATAACTTAGGAGTGGGTTTATTCATATTTTACGACAACAAAGGGGAGCAATTTTAAGAAAAAAAAAGCGAATAACTATTTCAATGGGTGGTAACCCTAAAAATAATGTGAATTTTTCAAAAATTCTAGATGAGCCTCTGTAGAGAGGTCTGAGCTATATACAGACAAAATATTATTGTAATAGAACCATTTTTCACAAAAGGAGAACATTTGGAAAAAAATTATTCTATGTTAATTTTTTTGCCAAAATATTATATTTAAATAAATTTTTTTTTGCCAAAATGTGTCCTTAAAACAATTGTATGCATATATTCTAATCTGAGTGACACTAAACATCATGAAAATTATCCATTTATGCGCTTCTCTAAAATCATGGTTCCGAACGTAGTCGGATACCTTAAGTGTTAAATTATAAAATAGAAACATAATAGATTCTTTTAACTATTTTAATACTTGGTATTTACTTTGCTGATATATTAATATGGAAAGGTTTTTCTTCATTTTATGTAAATATGTTTGGAAAAAAATTATTTTTCAAATCTCTGCAGATTTTGCTTCAGATTTGCAAAATCCTAAATTTGGATTCTATAAAAATTCACAAAATTGAAAATAAAATAAAGTTTGATGAATTTAAATCAACGTATTTTTCATGCTAAATAATAAGTTTAACAAGATTTTTTTTTTCTTTTATGGAACTTTTATATTTGAAAATTTAAGTCACAGTTCTGTTGTTGCAATTTGTTACAGTACAATAAAAAAATATGAAAAAAAAAAAAATGAATATAAGCATATTTTTTAAAATTATATACATTAATTTTTTAAAGATAATAAAGATTTAATGAAAAGCCGACGAAATATATCACTACATGAAACTGGACCGAATTCATGATGCAATGATTTATATAAAAAGTCATAGTAACAAAAATCTTTTCAAGTACTGAAACACAATAGCAATCCTTAATTTATTTCCTCTTGATATGTATAGTAATAACTGTGCGTACTTCATTTAAAATTTTGAAATTGAATTGTTCTATGAATATGATAACCTTATTATTAATTGTCATTTTAACTGAAATAAACAATTAATTGAATCTCTTATATTTGTATTAGGATTGATTAAGTACGATGCTTTTTTATTTGATGGTTATTAATTAAACACAAATTGAAAAAAAATAGTATTTGCTTATTTCATTTCGTTCCAAATTCTATGAAATGGACTCGTTTTATTATTAAATCATTATCTCATTAATCATTATTGAGCAATTATTTTCTGAATCATTAGCGTATTTTATTCAATAA
Source organism: Trichonephila clavipes (assembly GCA_019973935.1). NCBI lineage: Eukaryota > Metazoa > Arthropoda > Arachnida > Araneae > Nephilidae > Trichonephila > Trichonephila clavipes. Next base: position 170,714 of record BMAU01019100.1, on the reverse strand, counting down.
CAATAATAAACACTAAATATCCTTTAACCTTGTTTTCATTTCATTAGTTATTAATGAATAATTATTCATCGAATCATTGTTAAAATTTTTTCTTAACTAATCAAATTATTTAGGATTTATCGTTAGCAAAAAACTCATCAAATAATTATAATCGAATTATCGTAAGCCGTATAACATAATTAATGAACATAAAAGTTTATAATTAGCTTAAAAAGATGAGTTATTATTTACTTCTAAACAGCTTTAATTTTAGAATCACTAATTAGGAACTGAAAAGCTCAACATAATTTAAATATATGTTATATTTAACCGGAATTTAATTAAATCAAAAATGAAATTGTCTAAATAAAATTTTGATTAATGATTTCTTTTTACGTTCAATGATTTATTTTATCTTTGCGAATAATTTTTTTTTAAAGTTACGCCTTATTTAAAGGATTAAAATATGCTATTGAGTACAAATTTGCTCTTCAATTAGCTTGAAGCCACTTAAATAAATGTAGCTTGTTTTAATTTTGTTGATTCTATTGTATAAAATTATATTAAAAAATCATATTTATTAGCACCAAGATTTCGTTCTTTATTTTTTTTATTGAAAAAATACGCTTATCTCATTAGAATCTAAATTTTCAAATAATTGCAATCCTTTCCCAATTAAACTGAATCCTTCTGTCAAACTCCCAACTGTCATTCGATCTTCTGAGTGAACTGGGTTTGAAGACTCAAGTTCTTCAATGTCTTGCTCTTGCTCATGCATTTCTATGAGCTCATCCATTGACATCTCCTGATTGTAGGAATCCAGCAGTTTATGACGGCATCACTACTATCCACTTCCAAATTTATTTTGCTGGAAGATAGACAACTTCTTTAATCAGATTACCAATTTTACCAATTTTTTTTTCTCAAACAAAAAACGAATCGACGAGATTTGAAAATCAGGTAACTTCGAATTCGTATAAGTTAGAGGTTACATAAGTTGGGTATTACTGTACACACTATTTTTGGTATTGATTGTATGCACCTAAATAAAATTTCATTTACTTACAAATTAAATATATAACCATCTAAGTACATGGTTAGAAAAGTGGTGTGCTAGCTCTAATTTCGCTCTTGTCTCTTTGACAGGAGAGTTCCAAATTACGAGTAACTTCGCTAAAAGCCCTCTCGTGTAAAAATGCGGCTTCGTGTTCAATCAATTCTTCAGGAATGTAGAAGACATATTTTTATCCTTCGTTTCTAAGACTTATCAAGAGGTCATAAAATGTTAGAATGCTCAACATATTAAAGTGTATTGTCGAAACAAATGCTCTGCGGGTGGAAGAAAAGAGATAAAACATGAGCATAACAAACTCAATATTAAAATTAATCAATGATGATTATCTTAAGAAACGTTTGTGTGTTGAAATGTAGATGTAGATAGAATATGATAAGCATTAATAATACAGTAAATCACACACACACAATTATTTTAAGATAAGATATGAATTACTTTTAAGGCTATTCCAGAATATCATTCAAGTTCAGAAAAAGCAGGACAATTAACTACTTAAATATTATACTTTTTCTTTACTGCTGTATTGGAAGTGTCAGATATTATTATATAATGTTTAATTGAATAAACCCATTCTTTATTGAAGAAAGTCAGTTTCATACTTTGTTTATTATGTTAGCAAACTGATTTTTAATTTAAGTTAAAACAAATAAATTTTTTCAACATTACCAACACTGTGTGCATTGTAAATTGACTAATGAATTATAATTAAACAAACTTATATCATCCATGCACTAACGCAGTGGTTCCCAAAGTGGTCTATATCGACCCCCAAGGGTCTATGACGATTTGCAAGGGGTCCATGCCAGCGAAAAAAATAATTTGGGGCTTCATGAGGTGAAGTTGGGGTCCATGAGCTGTAAGTGGAGGTGTACGATAGTGGCTCTCGTTAAACCAGGTCGTGAATTAATTTTAGAAGAAAATTTAATCAAGTGAGAGAAAACCAGATTTTACCTATTTAATATATTTATTTACTGAATTTATTGAGGTTTATTTGCAATTATAAAGCGACAGCATAAATTTTATTAAAATGAGAACCATCAATGTAGCATTTATTTGCAAAATTAAGTTAAGGAAGTATAATATTGGACGTGTAACGAATTTACACAGTTTCTCAATTTACCACCGACAATCTGCCCGGTAATTGATGTTTTAACTTACGTTCAACATTTAAATGCCCTTTATTCAGATTTTGATACAAAGAAAGAAAATAAAGAAAGAAATGGAATGAAAAAAAGAATAATAAATAATAATAAAAGAATGAAATATAAAGAAAGAAAGAAAAAAAGACTGGACACACACACACATACACTACTTGCCGAGAAGATATAGGGTCAAACCTGGCAAGATTTATGTCATATGCTGAAAATTTGTTGTTGATGCACCAGATCCCTCCCTCCCACTAAAAGCATTTGTTTGTTACTCAGCTATTTTATTTAACAGTTATTTTATGTATTAATTAAATTTTAATTTGATTAACACTCGTCTCTTAAGTTTTAAGTATTATAATTCACTACAGTTATAGAAATTTAAATCTTTTAAAGTATGTCGCTATATAGCCGCTATCAAAATGACATTTAAATTGATAAACTTGACAAAACTTACTATTTTGTAAGCAGGGGTCTACCCAAAGCCTACAAACATGGCAAGGGGTCTATAATACAAAATAGTTTGGGAACCTCTGCACCAACGTGTTTAATAGAACAACTATATGCCTTTTAAAGAATTCTGCATTTTTTAAAAAAATAACAAAATAGGCACAGCGTAGAATTACTCTTCGCCTGTTACTGTAGGTTGTAGTTTTGATTCAGTACTAGCATACGTGTTTGAAAAAGTTCTATATTATGAAAATTTTCAGATAAAACAAGTGTTCAATCTTCTTTTCTCCTCCCTACCAACCCAAAAGAGCCCCGATTTCTCAGTCCCGGTCTCTCCCCCTCTGTGACGCCGTCTTAAAAGCCGCGATGTTTTAATAGAAGGGACCCATGTTTGATGGCGTTTTTAAGCCTAACGAGGCATCAGGCCGTCTCTCAACATGCATTTAATGAAGGCGGAGACAAAGACTATCCATTAATCACTGCCACCGACATCGGATACTTTGGGATTTTGGAAAAACATTTTTTTTTATCTTTTGCACCCATTCGACAACTTTTTTTCATTCTTTTAGAAACGTATTGTTCTTAAAAATTTAATTCGCCTGCCATGTATGCGTAGATGCTTGGTTGCTGCTGCTTCCTGTTTCGTTTTTGGGGGTGGGATTTCCCCTTCCCTCCCGTTTCCGTGTTAAGTGTGGATGAGTGATTTGGGCACAGGTGATCATGAAGTAGTGTTTTTATCAAAACGCGTGCGCCAAAGTGTTTTTGGACAATTGTGTGTTCGAGACTTTTATGAAGGTGGTTGGAATTAGCATGTATTAAAATGCAGGTTTATTGAATTCATGCTTAGGATGCTATCGTACTTAAAGGTTGGATTGTGAACAAGAACAAAAAAAAAAATAATTCGAAGAATTGCTTCTTTCAAAAGCATCGCGAAGATATTAAAAAACTGTATACATCGAAGTTCCCTTTATTAACTTGATATAACTAATGGAATTGATTCAGAATTACTTTTAAAGCTTCAACAAACAATTAATACAGACGAGGAACATATGTGTCATGGTTTTTGAAAAATGTGTTTGTATCAAGTTTTCACCAGCTCTCACCCGCTGTAGTGGGAGGGTTCACCAAAAGATGTCACATTTTCTTAAAACAAACACTTTATTGTGATTACCTAATCGCTATCTAAATTCGACTATGCTATGGGAGAACGTCATGTAAAATACTGATTTAAATATCGAGAATATAAACGTATTACTTATCGGGAATAGCAGACTCGCAATAGTAATAAGCATCCTAGGATGGTCCAACGGATCCATTCAACTTGAAACACGGCACTTTCCACTATTAACTTCTCTAACATCGTATTCAATGCATGTGACAACAGTCGCCATCTTCAATACTTCCCTCTGTACTTGACTTCAAATAGCAACCCTCATTGACATAAATCATGGTTCCTTTAGAGAAAGAGGTTTTATAATCACATAACGTCATAGGAAGTATTTACCGTAGAATATTAGTAAGAAGGCCCAGTGGCCGAATGGTGGCGTATCGCGCTTCCACACCCCAGGTTCGTGGTTCAACTATCGGGCTGGACAAGGTCGACTCAGCCCTTCATCCCTCCTGCAATGGGTCGATAAATGAGTACCAAGATTGCTTGGGGACTTAAACACTGGGGTCTCACTTCAGACTGACCACCTGATTGGGACATCTTATCTGGGATGGGCACAGTAGGTCCTGGCCCTTAATGGGCTGCTGTGCCACTGAGTTTGAGTTTATATTAGTAAGAATCGCAAATGGAATTCATTGCAAAGTTCCTAGTGAAGCTATTTGACATCTCCGATTTGCAACATACGATTTAAATAATTTAAATGATAATATCGTTGGCCTAATTATCAGAATGCGTAATTCCACAAAAGAACTAAATTTGATGTAGGAGTGCTACGCGCCAAGCTCTGTTTGGCGCGATGCCTTAATCCCGCGAAATAGCGATTTTCGTCAAATTACGTGGAATCCAAGATGGCAGCCTAGCGGGAACAAATCGTTAGGAAAATAATTGTAAAGAACTGCTTCAAAATACACTCATGTCCATAAATTAAGGATAATTCAGAATCACACAGAAATTGAACTCTAAAATAAAAATTTCACCTGTAGAATTATCACACACATCTTGAAGAAGAATATGCAAATTACAGGAAACCACCAAATGGCGCGGATAGTACGTCACAATTACAAGAGTGTAAGAGAGGGGTATATAAGGAATGGTGGCAAAGAAATAAAATTGTCCACAAGTGCTTTAAAAGCCTTTCAGTGCAATAACCGCATAGTTAAGGCACAAAGGATGCATTTTGGATGATTTTTTACGTTAGAATTGGACGACTGAAATGTGGACGTATCCAGCTGGAAGTATCCGAGGAACTTGGAATCGCCCAGAGTGTCATCTCCAGTCTTTGGCAACGATTCCAAGATGATGGTAATGTAAGTAGATGTTACAGCACAGGTCGCCCCCGAGTTACAACGCTGAATGAGGACCGGTATATTTGACAGTTACTGCCAAAAGAAACAGACCGAGCACAGCATCAGACCTGTCTCGTCAGCTCTCTTCAGCTACCGGTAGGACAGTTTCAAGGCTGACCGTGTACAGACGCTTAGGTAACATTGATCTATATGCCCGTAGGCCTGTCAGATATGTTCCACTAACCGCAACTCACTGTCGCCTGCGATTAACCTGGAGTAGAGAGCATGCATTGCGGACACCACAACAGTGGTCTTGTGTGATGTTTTCCGAAGAGTCCTGGTTTAGTTTGCAGTCTGATTCTCGCCGGACTTTAATATGGAGAGCGCCAGGTACCCGTTACCACCAAGAGAGCACCATTGAACGACACCGTTATGGTGGTGCATGATGGCTCGCGTTTGGGGAGGGATTATTCTTGGTTCCAGAACTGACCTGCATGTTCAGAGTGTAACGATGACTGGCCGCATCGATTGGGGTGTCATTCTGGAACAACATGTACGCTTGTTTCGGGGTGCCATGGGTGCTGAATTTCTGTTTATGGATGACAACGCCCGTCCTCACCATGCAAACATTGTAGACGAATGCCTTCAATCGGAGGATATCACTCGAATGGATTGGCCAGCATACTCAACGGACTTGAATCCTATAGAGCATGTGTGGGATATGCTTGGCCGACGAATTGCAGTCCATCAACCCCCTCCCACTTGTCTACCGGAACTTCGGAGGGCATTGCTTGATGAGTGGTGTAATATTTCCCAAGATCAGATTGATAATTTGATACTCGGCATGCGTAGGCGTTGTAAGGCTTGTATTGCATCGTTCGGGAGACATATTCCGTATTAACCATCATACTAACTATATTATACTGTTTTTTGTAAATAGGTTCTTTTTTGAAATTTGCTCCAGTGAGTAAAAATCGGAATTTTTATTAATTATGGCAAACATATAGCATCTTTTTTGCTCTTCACCTTTTGTTTAATAAATAGACTTTACAAATAAGTCAAATTTGTTTTGCTTCTGTCTCTTTCTTTGCTTGAGCTTCATTACCCTTAATTTATGGACATGAGTGTATGTTTCAAATGAAGAATGTAGGAATAGATTTAAAATAACCAAAAAAAAAAATCATTTAGTAATGAATATCAATATAAGAAGATAAAAATTCTATATAATAATAATAATAATTTCATGTAATATATTGTTATTATTGTATAACATGATTTAATAGTACTTATGGCATATGATTATGTTCATATAATTTTTATGTAATAATAAATATTATGTATAATAATATTCATATAATATAGTTATTTTATGTAATAATGCTCTTATAATTTAATTATTATGTATAATAATGCTCATATAATATAATTATTATATATAATAATGCTGAAATAATATAATTATTATGTATAATAATGCTCATATAATATAATAATATTAATCATAAATAAATAACATTTGTAATGTTTATAAAAAAGTAAAATAAAAAAATAATTATTATAAATAAAAAATATTAAATACAATTACTACTATATACAATAATTATTATATTATATTATGTTATAAATAAAATAATTACATAATATGCATTAAAATTAATAATGAATATCAATTAACAAGTGCTGATAACTTGTAATATTCTAAAAGCTGCGAGTTTCTTCAATGAATTGAAATCGAACTTAAAATCGTCTGAAATTAATAGGGAAACAGGAAAAAGCAACAACAAAAAATAATAATAATAAATAAAATATCTCTAATATATATACTTTATCCCCATCGCAACCACATTAAATTACCACATGATAAAAATATCAAGGTAACCACATTGTAATGTTATCGCCCATTTTGGCAAACATAAACAACAACTTGGCACTCAGCATCCCTATATCAAATTAGCACCCGTGAAGGAGTTACGCAGTCTGATGATTAGGCCGATAATTTGTGTGAATAGGGCTTTTTTATTCGGAAAAAATTAGCTTACACATAAATGAGATTGTGAGAATACCTTAAAATATATTCATGTACCGTATAATCCGGCACATAATGAGCATTTATATTTTCAAATCGCCTTTTTTAACTTTTAGGTACATTCGCCATATAACTCGTACCCCCTTTTTACAAAGAAACTTGCTATGAATTTGTGCAATACTCTAACGTTTTGAAATCATTTATTCATTTTTCCAGTTTTCGAAAAAATAGTATATTTCCAGAACTACAACCCTTTAAGTTCATAAGGAATATAATTTTTTTAATAAACGGTATTTCGATCTATATAGAAGACTAGTTTTTTTATGCTCAATTTTTTATTTTTAGAACTATTATTTTATACCCGGGATATAACGCGCACCCGTAAATTTAAGTTTTATTTTTTGTTTTAAAAATACGCGTCACGCACACATATACCGTATTATACGGTAACTACATTTGTCGTGTATTTTTGGAATTATTTAAGAAAAGGAATTTATAAATGATCATAATGCTGAGATTTAAGATTATCTTAATTTAAACAATTTTAAAAAATGGAAGATGAATGTCAAACTTGCTGTCAAAAATTATTTTGAAGGCAATGTTCACTAAGGGTCAAGTAAAAGGCATATGGAATACTTATTTGTAAAATATAAATAGATTTTCGCATGGAGTATTTGAATTAATTTTAAAAAAACATGAAAATACATTGTAAATTAACAACTGTACATTAAAAATAGATGGTAGGTTTGGGATTAATTTGTAGTGAAGTATAAATTTTCGTCTTACAATATCCTTTTGCTATTATTAATTTCGAAATCAAAAGTAAATTACAAACATTTGGCTCATGATTAGTTTTTTTTTGCAGCGAGGCATGGCATTTTTATTGGAAATTGAAGAAAAATATAATTTTTTTTTGTTTTTTAAAGTCATTATGAAATGTATCTGGAATGCATTCATAGGAACTGAAATTAAAATATTTCCTAAATGTCGAATTCAATTTGGAATAATTTGTTGCATATTATTTGCGAAAATCTCCAAGAATTCCATTTGAAAAGCCTTTTCCGATTAGGCTTAGACCTCAAACATTTGAAGAATTTATAAAGCAAGAATTATTCATTTTTTCTGATGTAGGAGAGAAAAGTGCAATGTGTGTGAACTTTACAATTATGTCGATTATGTATGTACCGACAGAGTATTCTATCTGTTCTAAATCTACGAGAGAAAAACAATAATGATAGCTAACTACAGTAAATAACGAAATTAAATTTGTCAAACTGACAATCCTGTTACCTTTAAAAGCTTTGTACTTGTTTTCAAACAAAATTTTTAACGTACGAAAACAGTAATAGATACCAAAAATGTGAAAAAAAAATGTTAAATTAATTTTGTTTATCCATTTATTAGCATTTATAGCGTATCCCTGTCTAGGTATTAAGTATTATGTGACAAATATCACAATACTGAATACATCTATAAGAAATTTTAAGATATCAATTTAATGGCATTTGCTGACAATGACTTCATATTTTTTCAAGAATATAACCCTGATTACGAGTTTGCATTATTGTTTGATTCAGCTCTCTTGAACCTATTTGATTTAATGTAAAAAAGACTCCTTTAGAATTCCATTGACCTTTTTAAATATGCGATAGATATCCATAGAAATTGCATAGCTGTTTCATATTGTTTGAGCATCAGGATTGCATCGAGAAAATTTTTTAAAAAATACAATGGGGGGGAGATAAGCTTCATTTTTGTCGGTTTTATTTGTTTTTATTATTATTACATTGCAATTTATACTGATGATGTTATTATACCACTGTATGTTAAGATTTTAGTGGGTTTGAAAGTTAGTTGCGCTGTTTGTGATTCGGAGACTGTACTTCACTGATTATATTGTTTTAGAGAAAAAAGTAGAAGTACTATTGAATTTAAATTAAACATATATAACATATAATTTTGATAAATTGTTATTCCATTTGATTTATTTATGCACTGCTCTACGAGATTGCTTCGCGTGTGCTTCTTTTCGACGAAATTTTATAAAAAATTTCTTGTATTTCACCTCAAGGATTTCAATAAATATATTCACACATTTTGCCTTTCTAGTTTTAGTTTTTCCTGTTTTGTTTTTGAAGCAGAAATTGTCCAATAAAAGAACTGAACATGTTGAAAATTGTTTTATGATTTTTCGAATCAGAGATATATAATATATATCTCAATGAACTTAAATTAATTTTTGTAAACAAATTTCTAATTCCCTCCCCCCACTTTAACTGTTTTTATCTATTCATATTCTCACTTATATCTTTTCATTGATTTGGTTGAAAAAGTTGGCTTAATAATAAAGAGGTTGCATAAAGTATGAGCTGATACATACATGATACAAAGCATTATTATATTAAAAGAGGGAATTGTATATTTTCCATTTAAATTATTTTAGCTATATATATATTTATACTTTTTCTTTTAAATTCACGTACATATTTTAAACTAAAGCGCTGCTACAACTAAAATATTAAACCATAGAATCATTTTTTTCATTCATTACACCAAAACCTATTTTTTGGCACTTGGAAGAAATTAATATAATAAACATAACAAATGCTGTAATCTATTATTGCACAAAAAATAATAGTGCCATATACGCATTTGATATAAAACGAACTATTTATTCTTTATCATCTTAAGCAAAACACACTTCTGCATTTTTAACAACACTTGTAGCCCCATTATAACTCCTAAATCATCCACTTTTTTACCGCCCAAAGCACCAAATCTGTTCTCTTTTAGGCACAACCAAGAAATTAATGAAAGAAAATATAGCGCACCAAGACCCTGCGAGCCAGCCAAGGGGATTTCACCGCTGAATCCTGCTGATTTAGGGCACCTTTGGGCAGGCGAGTGGTAATGGAGGTTTTGTGTTGGACCAAGGGTTAACGAGCCATTTTGGGCTGCGGTTCAGTAATTTAGGAGTCTAATATGGTAGGAATTAGCGGCAGAATCTAGTAGAGGATATTGGAGTTTCGATCCGAAACTTGCATTTCTGGGGAGGGACTGAGGACACTTGTTGGAAGGAAAGGAGCGGTTTAAGTGTCGTTTGGCATGTTGCGATAATGTTATTTTGTTCTAACAAAGCCATGTATGGCTGTAAATTTGGCGGCAGTAGGAGGCGCTTGTTAGGTTTCGTTTTGTGGTGATTTTCCTGTAATGGCTTTGCGGAATGTTGGTGTGAAATAAAGTAATGCAAGAATAGAATGGAATTTCTTAGGCTGGTGTTGCTTAGTTGCTCTTTCGTAATCATATTTTAAGCTACTTACTTTTGCCTTATTTTATTGTTAAAAAAGAAAATAATCAATATTTATGTTCTGTTATTATTTTTGGTACTTACGTATTATCACAATCTGTTTGCGATATTATATGAAACGGAGCACCTGGTTGCCAATTCAGCTCGTACGACACATAGGAAATCCGGGTTGCTAACTTGGCGAGTTATTAATAGAGTTGGCGATTGTTGCGATACTACGTAAGTACCTCATTTTTCACCATGCAACAAATTTTTCATCGCTCTCATCTTTGCCTGAATCAATTCATTATTTTTAAAAAGAAATAATATGTACCATAATTCGCCTTACACTCTTAAATTGGAATTAATTTATATCTTTATGTGTTTAAGAATTAAAAATATTACGTTATTATTGAATATTACGAAATTTTAAATGCCTGTTATTAGCATACATATTTGTTTTAATATTGGAATGTTTGTTTCTTTAAAAAGTGTTTTGCTCAGGGTTTAAATCTTTAGTTTATTATGCATAGATACCCTTAAAATTAATTTGTTTTGTTTGTAAAACCTGTAAAAAAATCGTGAAATTTTTTTCAACTGATGCAAGGGAAAGGAAAAACGATTACCTTGATTTTTCTAATTCTTTAAAGAATATAATCTATGAAGTACAAGAAAGAATGTTTATATGAATGCATGGAAATTTCATTAATGTTACATTCATTTCAGATTAAGAGGCGAAATAGTAAGTTACTAACTAATGGAATTCACATTGGATAAAGATAAAAGTTTTAGATAATTTATTCAGTCATGTAAAACTGCTCGTTCCGTAGTATATTTTTCTCAATCGGAATTAATGTAAAAATGTATTACAATAGATTATTATTTAAAAGAAAAACTCATTGTACTATTTTTCAAAAATACCTGTCAATTTCTGCTCATTTTCTTTACGATCCCTAATGGTATAAAATACAGAACATTTTCGTGCAGTCATTTTGAAGTGGTAATTTTTAATTTATCTCGCTTAAAGGCCTATTTCTAAAAGCAAAAGTGCCCGTGGAGTCGAGTGGTTCAATCCACAAAAACGAAATTGTTTCCTCAAAGTATTTAACCTCTTAAGCAGTAAATTGTTTTGCCCAAAATGTTCCAAAAGAAGGCGAATTTTTATTGCATGTAACTAAGCATAATACTTAACTGAATGCGAAAATGAGAGTTTTATTTTAATTTTTAATTTTAAAGTTTTTACGTTATTTTTTATTTTAGGATTGTGGACCACATAAACCCCTAAATGTTTGCTTTTTATAAGTATACTCTGCATGCTATGAAAATGTAGAATTTCATATGTTTCATTGCCTTACCAATATCTTCAATAATCTAAATTTCTGCCATCAACGAAAAATTCCCGCCTTCACCACAAAGTGAATAACGAATAAGAAGTTGTGACGGCTCAATCTGCAATTTTCTTACTAACAGTCTTGGAGAATTTTCAGTCCTTAAAAATTATTTCATTAGAAAGCTTTCTCCGAAGAAGAAAACTTAAACATGCAAATTAAGACTACTGTATATAGTCTATGCTTTTAGGTTAGAAGGGAAAGATAGAGTAGACTGCTAGTGGAGCAGTGATTAGTCAAATTTCATGTGAGGCGCGGATATTTACTAATTGATAATTGTATTACTTAAGGTGAAGATCTGTCACTTGAGATTGAATCTAGATTTGGTAGCTACGATGACAGAGCTATTGAAGTGACGTAAGTGTCCTATTTAGTTAAATTCTTCTCATATCTCGTGTACCTCGTTAGTTGTCTTTATATTTATTAATTGGGTGCATCTCTTAACTTTGGTTGATTGAACTTGTGTTGTGGTTTGTTCTGTAAATAAATTAAGTGATTTTGTGAATACGGTTAGTCTTCCTTCCCTTTCTCCCACACCTTTAGACGCGGACGCACAAGACCTTTTCAAAGTATTTCCGTACCATGGACAGACTGCGTCTATTAAAAACACTATCACTAATAACTTAACTATAAGAATGAAAAATATGTGCAAATTAAAGATAGAAAGAGGAAAATATCAGTTCCCGTACAGCGTACAGGCCAACTGGTTGTGGCCAGCTTTCGGTAGCCTGTAAGGTTTACCGGCAAACCAGTTAAGGGGTTAAAATATTGGCCAAGTTAAACAAAGAAATTTTTTTTTAAAAAAATTGAATTGGCGTATTAGGTTTATCAAGATAAATTTATTAATCAATAATGATTGATTAGATTAAATAAAATAAGATTCATAAAGTTGTTTCACAAAATGATTGCTGGGAAGTTTGATCCAATAATTGTAGATTGAGGTCAGTAAAAATGAAAAAAAAGTAATAAAATAAAGTGCTGAAATTTCCTAATCATTACATGACACATGTCAAAGCTACTTTGCTTCAAAATTTACTCAATTGAATTGTATGTAGAAGTCAACGGGAAACATATTGATAGGATTACTCGTTTGCTGACTTGGTCGTGCGGTGTCTTCAAATGGTTTGGTGGCTTCCGCTAAAAGGATGAAAGTGATTAGGTACCTGACCTATAAAATCGAGTTGAGGGTAAAGAGGGAAGACTTACAATCTTCATCGACTTTTGCAGTTGCCTTCGTATTCTAAATCCCTGCAGAATTTTAGAAACTGGATAGGAGGATTGAAGATATTTTTCAATATATCTTTTCATATTTTTCTTAAAATGTTGAAAATAACTGCATTTTTGATGTAAAATTTGTCGTCTCTGAAACAAAGAAAGGATTGGAAAGAGTAAGTTTTATTCGTATTTTTTAACACGATAAAGTCTAAAATGGAATTATTCATAAGATATTCAAAGTCTCTGAATTACAAAAAGGTTATAAAGATAAGAGAGTCTATTATCATTGAATAACAAAGCATAACTCAGCTTTTTTGCAAAAGCTAAACACTTTCAATTAGTTCAAAATAAAAATTTTAGGTACCTACGTATTATACCGTCGACCATTGTTGTCTAACCAAAAGACGTCGCCAAATGCCACAATATGCAGCCAATTGTGAAAAACCGTTCCTATGTCTTTTAGAGTTTAATGAAAATAATGATTGCTGCAGTTTGCGCACTTTTTGATTTGGTGACGACTTTTAGTTTGGAAGAATTGGTCGATGGTATAATATTTAAGTACCAAATTTTCATATATTAGTTTCAAAAGGTTTTTAAATTTTTATCAATAAATTCACCTATTTCTTTAAATTTGATTTCTATGGAAATTGTATTAATCTCATTTGAAATGAAAAAGATCAGCGAGAGTTTGATAATCATTAGATTGATGTGTGTGCACTGGAGTAGCTAGTCCTCAGTAGGCCCTGTATCAAAATTCCCTATTTCCTTTTTTGGGGGTCTCTTAAACATGTTACGATTTTTTGCTTACATATGTTGAGGCCCTTGTATCTTGGGGGTCCCGTATCATTGATAGGCTGATACGATGGTAGCTACGCCCCTGTGTTTTAGAAAGACTGATATTTTTATAAATATTCTTACGCAATTAAGTGCTTAACGGAAAATATTACGTGAATATCTATACTTTTGTCAACCATAAAACAATTTCATTTGATTCCTATGCTATGTAGAGAAGAAATATATTGGTACTCTCCCCCCTAATTTTCTATAAATAATTATCCACTTGATATCTCCTAATTTAGTACATCTACAAAGCGTTACAATATATTGAAGAAAGTTTATTACTAGTTAACTATATATACACTTGACTCTGTATGGCCATAAGTCCATTTATGTCTTTATGTCCTATCTCAATCTTTAAAAATAAGAATGAAAGTTATCAAACAGATTGAATTTACTCTGAAGAAAGAACAGGGCTTATAAAGCATTCCAGGCTCATCCTATAACTAGAAACCCATTTGAAAAGTGATAAATGATTGACAAGAACCCAGTTACCTTTATCTGCCCTTACCCCACTGCGACGTAAACTCCTAACCCATTTGCTAGCACAAATGCGGATAATGCTTGGGAGACGCGTTACAAATATCTCCACAATCTTAACTCCGAAGCAAAACCCATCGACGATATCTATTCTAGTATGTAGAGAGAGATGGTAGGCAAAGCTAAGAACAACAAAAAAGTGGGGAGGGCCGGAAAAAAGAAAAATGACCAGAACGGAATCCCTGGTTAAAGACAAAACCCCTATCTCGATGGAAATGGGCAGGGGGGAGGCCGGGAATTTCTCATTCTAACATATTCGCCTGCTTAAGGGCTTGGTGGTGACTCCCGCAAGATAGGACAAGACAGCTCCTTCCGCTCCTGTTGTAATAGGGTTTTTCTTTGGTGTCGATGCTTTCCTCTTTTTTTCTTCTTTTTTTAACGAGTCCTCTTCGGTGACTCCTGCTGGAAAACAGGGAATCCTATCACCCTGATGAATTTGACCAAGATTATCTTACTAGTGCCTCATTTTTCCCGAGCTGGAGAAGAGAAGGTTTTGCTTATTTTTTTTCGTTTTGTTTTGCGTCTTCCTGTAGTTTTGTTTGGTTGTTACATCTAGGGTCTCTACCGGCTGATTAACTTCCTGGGTATGTATCTTCGCAATACCGGAAGGGTTGTGAAAGGTGGGAAGAAAGGGGTTGTTGGGGAGTCAAATGTGTCCTTATTCTTGGCTTCAGAAAACAACTCGTGCGAGGGAAATACGTGGAAAGAGAGTTGGTAGAAAAACACACACACACACATATATATATATAAAAGGGACTTGTGAAGAAAGTTGATTTTGGTATCTCGGGAGTGTTTTTAAGTGAATAATTATTAAAAGAGACTTGGACCATCTTTAAACAAGAATAAAACTAAATATTTACCTTGTTTTAAGTCCGGATTACAACTTAGTCGCATAGAAAATTAATTGCAATTATAAATTTGAAAAAGTTAACAGCGTTACTTATTTGGGAATCGAGATAAATAATAAAAAATGACTTGGCCCTAGAAATTTATAAAAGAATCATTGCTACAAATAGAGTTTTTTTTTTTTGCCTTGAAGAGTTATTTAAAATCCAGTTTTCTCAAATTAAGGAAAAAAATTGCTTCTTTACAAATAATACTTTGCTTATAAGATTTCTAATGACTTATACATCAGAGACTTGGCCATTGACTTTATGTGATGAGGAAGTTTTGTGAATTTTCGAGAGAAATATCTTACGCTGCATTCTTGGTGGGATCCAAGCGAATGGATCATGGAGAAGAAATCTAAATTAGAACTCTACAAAATTTACAAACAACCTGATATTGTAAAATTTGTCAAATTACAGAGACTTAAATGGGCTAGTTATCGGGCTTGAATGAATGAAGATCGTTGCTACATCGTTGCAATCTTTTGGCAAAGCCCATGGGAAGTAGACCTCGGGGGCGGATCCCCGTTTAAATGGATTGACAGTGTCGAAAAAGAACCTAAATATTTTAAAGGTCAAAAACTGAAAAACAGTTGCCAAAAGTAAAGATGCATGGAGAAAACTTCTGGAGAAGGCCAGCCCCTCCCCCCAGGGCTGTCGAGCTATTGAAGAAGAAGACTTGTACCTCATAAACGTAACGATTATTACGTGGCTTATCAGAACGTAGTATCAAGGGATAATTTATAACGACCTATATTTTAACACAGGCTTATATATTTTTATAATTTATGCATAAATCCTAAAGATCATCAAATTATACAGATATTAAGTCCCAATAAACTATTTTCTTTCTGCAATGGAAGAAATTTTTAAATCTAAGATGAAGGGAAAATATAAGATAAAGAAGACTTTTTAGATAAAGAGGAAATATGTTTTCAATAACTTTTTAAGAGAAATCTCGAAAATGCATTCTCCTAATAGGAGTATAAAATTGTATGGAATAAATAATTATAAACAAATAGTAAATTGAATATTTAAACTGGAGGGGGTTTTAATATCGAGATTTTATGGTATTCGATAATTTTTTGTCACTTTAAATTAATACGTCATTTTAATGATTAAAGAAATTTTAAACACTTAAAGATTTATTTGGTTATTTTAATGATTGTGTTTTATATTTTTTTTCGCAAGTACCAGAATAAAAATGTAATTACATTTTTTAATTGGTGATTATTTACAACTGAGATTATTATTTAAATACTCTTGCAATGTTCAATTCTTTCAAGTGATATTTTAATGTACGATTTTTTTATTAAAAATTAATACTTTTAATGCAGTGTTGTTTTAAGCTTTTCAGATGTTAAAATTATTTTGGTTTACTTGTATATTAAGTTTCATAACATATTTTTGCATCATCTTAAAGTTTTCTGTATTTGGACATTGCTTAATATTTCTAGCTTAATAATTTTAATGGGTTATTTTTTTACTGATTTAGTATAAGATATTGCTTATTGTTTCGAAGAAGCAACGTAAAACTGTACATACTTTAATGGATTTTCTACTGTTTCAGTGCTGATCCTTTAATTATCGAAAGAATTAAACACCTTTCTTCTTATGTCGATGCGAAAAATGTGAAATTAATAATATTTTACTTTTTATTAAAAAGTTTACGATTAGATATTTGCATTAAATTTTAGGTACAGTTTTGGAAGTATGATTCTAAGTACCGTAAAATCCGGTGTATAACACACACCGGTGTATAACGCGCACCTATACTTTCAAGCTGATTTTTTTACTTTTTAGGTATATTCGCCGTATAACGCGCACCCCCTTTTTAACGAAGAAATATGAGGTATTGGTATGCATTGCTTTTATGTTTTGAAGTCATTTATTCGAAGTATTATCCCAGGCTTTTGAAAAAATAGTATACTTCTAGAACTACAACTCTTTTAGTTCATAAGACAAGTCGTCTTTTAAATAAACAGTATTTCGATACATGTAGAAGTAAATTTTTTTTATGCTTACCTCTTTTTTTTAAAAAGCTAACGTTTTCATACCCGGCGTATAAGGCGCACCCTTAAATTTCGATCCTATTTTTTGTGTTCAATGTGCGCGTTATACGCCAGATTTTACGGTAACTCTTTTTTTCATGTACTTTTTATTGATTTATTATTAAAATTTAGTTGCATAGGTAATATACCAGTGCTTTTCAAACTCTCAATATTTTCGATCTAGTTTTCAATCATAATTTTCATCCTCTCCCCCCCTCACCGCTACAACAACAATGTATTGAATGCAATAATAATGCACTTTGACGCTAAAGCTACAATACAACCCTAGTGATAAGTATTAAATCTTATATATGTACTTTTAAGTATTAGATATTTTAAATAAGTTATTTCTAAGTAATAGGATAAAAGTAAATGTTTACTTCTTTGAAAAAATTTGCTTTACAAGGCAGTACTAAAGGATTTACTAGTAAAATTGTTTTTAATTTTTAGTATTGATAAATTAATTATCAAATACGTTTTGTCAGTACTGGTACACTTGTAAGTATATTGTATCAGCATTAATATGCATTTTATTTTTATTGCGTCAGAATGTACATTTTGTTTTGCTTTCTTACAGTAAATTAACAATTTTTAAATAATCCTTTATTTTTGATTTTTTTAAACTGTGGGGCGTACCTTAAAGGGGCACGTCCCTCAGTTTAAGCATCGTTGTAGTAAACCATCATTCTATGGATGTATATACAATTTCAATTGGTGATGCATATAATCTTCAACCTCGATCATGAATAAGAATGAGTTCAAGCACTTATATATATATATATATAATGCTTTAAGGCTCATATCATGTCACGTGACATCTTCGAGGCCTGAAAATAAAGGTAAAGTAAATAATTTAATAATTGCGAAATTTTGTTTTTTTATTTATTTTTCATTCGTGAAGTCACTACTATGCACAGCATTAAGACATTATGCGTTTCTATAGCAATACTTCTAAAGCGCAAGAAATTACCTTTTACTTTATTACTTACGGATGGCTCTAAGTTATTATCTTTTTTAAGATCCAACAGAACTTTTAATATCTCCCTCCTTTCCTCCCTCTTTCTATATATGTTAAGAAAAAATGTGAAATACACTTATGAAGTACGAAAAAAATAATAAAAAAACAAAATCCAAAAATTTAACAAAACAACAAAATAAACATGTAAAAAAGGAACAGAAAATATAAAGAAAAATATTAAAAGAATGTGACTAGCACATTAAAAAGTAATTTTGGGCTTAGGACCGAGTAAGTGGGGTTAAACTAATTTGATGATGCCAACTTTCCCTTTAGTGACTTTTTGGGCTAATAATGAAAACCCTAATAGAAACCATTTGGGAAAAGAGCACAATTAGCAAAACCTACAAAATGAACGAATGAGAATTTTACCAAGCCAAAATTTGCAAAATATCATAGGTTTATGAAGAAAGGATTTTAAAAAATTGCACTCATAGGGGAATTCAAAGAAATAAAAATATTGAAATGATTGTAACGCCGTTGTTGTCTACACACGTCAGCTTTACCAACATGTCAACAAGGGTGCATATCAGCGGCGCACACCAGGGGGCGGCATGAAGCCAGACCCCCCATAACCTAGCCCTTAATTCTTTTTGATTGATGATAATCCTATGTATATAGTACGTATAATGTAATTAAATATTTGTTATTAACGATTTATTTTATTAATTAATGTTAATTATTAATTCAATAATTTATTTTTTACTGATTTTTTGTTCTCCAAATCGACAAATTCAAAAGAATATGTTTGGCGGAATATTGAAGTATGATACGAGAATGGTGGACTTTAATTGTAATTGTCTTAAAAGTCTGTATCATGTTCAATTTCCCCCATCATACGAATTTTGCCGCCTTAGATTCTAAAGCGAACCCGATTTTAAGTAGCATTAACATTGAAAAAAAAAGAACGGTTTAGACTCGTACATTGAATATATATGTATATTCCTTTACTAGTTTTGAAATATATACATTTGAAATTATTAATTTTTTTAATATAGTGATTGTAACTGTGATATTTCGAATATATATTTCAGGTAAAATTTAATGTTCTGTGGTACATATATGGCTTAAACTATAAAGGAAATATGTATTCTCGTTTTAAGCATGAATTCATACATGTATTTAAAGAATTATTAATATTAAATATCTGAGAATTTTTTAATTGTCTTAATTTGCCCCTAGTTATATTGTCCTTTCAAATAATTTCGCCTGCAATTCACTTTTGAAGATAATTTTTATATTTTCATTATTTGGTACGGTACAAACAGAATTTTGTACCCATAGATTCAAGTTCTTTGTATTTAATTAAATTTTTTTAAACTCCAAATATAGACGTGGATAGAGTCTGCTTAATTCAGAGGAACTACGAAGTATTTTTCTACCGTTTGTTATAAGCATGTGAAGAATAATTTATTCCCGTATATCTTTAATAATATCAAACAAACTTCTCAATCAAACAGTTTTTTTTTTAAATTTTTTTCATGTTTTCGCATAATTTTGGGTTAATTTCCATCTCAAAAGGGGTTTATATTCTGTCAATTAGATAAAAATGTGACAACACTGATTAATTTAACAAGATGCAGGCAACTGATTCACAGAATTCTAAAAATGATTTTCATGTCTGATGTATAAAAGTACTGTAGGTAAGTTTAAATATTATATTTCAATGCAATTTGCATGTCTTTCCGAATGTATTCTATCTATAGAATCTGAGCATTAATTACCAAACAGATTCGGTAGAAAAACTTACTTGAAAATATTATAAAAGCAAGTATTAAGTTTAGAATATTAACCGTGCTAGTTGACATCGAAATTTACAATTAATTCTTTGGTCAAAAGATATCAACAAATGCCAATTTAGCACTTGGTGATGCTCTATGCTTTAATTAAATTTAAAGCTTTAGTAATTCGAAAGTTAAGTTAAAGTACTTGATGAAAATAACATTTCATTTCATGTAGAATACATATATGTATATATATCCTAAACCAGAACCACACCAGACTTATTTAACCTGCTATTATCTTGCGGAAATTAAAAACAAAAATGTTTCTTCATTTTTTTTCTAAAAAAGTGCATTAATTGTTTTAGGTAATAATATTATTAAATCAATTTTAAATGTCCATTCTTATTCAAGTGACACTAAATACCGCAAAAATAAAAAAAAAGTAATTATTTATACTCGGTTCCAAACATAGTCGGATACCTCAAACAAATTTTCTTGTTCTTCTAAAAATATCGATTTAAAAATAATTTATATTAAATAGTTAAACTCAAATTCAATCAAACCATTTATGTTTGTTTTTGAATATTGCGGTAAAAAATCGAATGAATATTTTTTAAAAACATTTCAAATAAAGATTTATTTTCGAAATCTCACGTTTTATAAACATTTAGATATTAATCGAAGTGTGACGGCACTTGAAATATCTCCCTCAACTACCATGAACTTGAGCCGGCTGAATATAAATTATTAAATACAAATCTGATTGCTATCTCTCAGCGGCAACTCAACTTAAAAACGTCTGTTGATTTTGTAACTTTTATTGTAATAAAATTAGAATATGGAATATTGTAAATGAAATTATTATATTAAAAATATTGTTGCTAATCCATCTGAAAGGTAGAATTCTACAGGCTACTTTTACATCAAAAATTGCACTCAGAAATAAATTTTATTTAATTATAAGTGAGATTATATAAAGTAAGCTTAAGTAAGTCCGTCACATAATAAATATACCTAAACTTTTCAAACTAATTAAGACATTTAATTATTTTATGTATTTTTAAGTAACAAGCTAAGTGATTTAACTATGCTTTTTTTGTTGTATTTAATAATAATAATATTTTTCGTAGTAATATTTATCACCATTTTACAATGCAATTTTTCAGGTTTAAAAATATTTAGATTTTAAAAATAAAAACTTGTCTATTTTTTGAGGTATTATCTGTAGTTCTTCAAAAGTTATTTTCAATAGATTTCATGAAAGAATTCACAAGGAACTTACTTAAAACATAGATAATAAAAATTACTTTTGGTACAAAAGATTTTTTTTCTGGGATCATAACTAAAACCGACTTGGAAAAAGTATTTAATAAGAGTGAAAAAAAAATTGAAACTTTAATTCCAAATTTACCGAAAAGAGAATTATTGTTTACTTTGTGTCTTTGTAGTATTACTTCTAATATTATGTCATCTGTATTCTTCGAATCATAGACACATAATGCAATTTAGTACTTTATTTTAAATATATTTAAATTATATTACACTATATATTTAAATAAGAGTTTTAATTCCTGTTTGCACCGTACCAGTGTATTTAACATTTAGTTAAATCTTTTACAACCAAAAAAGAGCGGAAAAAAAGAATTTTCCATTATAATACTTGTATAGTATATCAAGAATTTCTAATAGATTTTTGATAATGAAAGAACAAAAAAGTTTTAAAAAAAAGTGCGCATTAAAACGAGATGCTGCATTGTAAACCAAGTAATAAAAAAACTTTTTAGAAATTAAATATAGCTAAAAAATAAATATATTTAAAATAAATTTTTTAAAATAACACCCCCTTGCTACTCTTCCCAAAAGAAGTTGCATCAATGTTATTAAAAAAAAGAAAATTAAATAAGCACAATTTAAAAAGCCACTTCTGATTTTTCGTAATTGCCGAATGGGATGTTTGCGTAGAAACTTTTTAATTGCGATAAAAATCATAAGGGAAAAAAAATCTAAACAGAAAAGATTGCGCGTTATCTCTCTTTGAGATCCAAACATTAAAGAAATAAAAAAGGAAAAGATAATGCAGAAGGAAAACATGCTAATCATTGTAAAGCAATGATTTCTCTCAGTTTATCAAACTTTTTTTCCCTTTCCTATTGAAAAAATAAATAGATGGTGTATTTTACTTTTATTTTTTAAAACAATTACTGCAACTTATATCAGAAGCGTACGCTTAATGCTACTACTTAAGCTTCAAGAATTACCTTGCAATGTATGTTTCATGTTTTAAAAGCGGGATTATGTTAAATTTTTGGTAATAAATACTATGTGACAAACAAAAATTACTGAAGAAACTAGTAAATTAATGTCAAATTTTAAATTTTTTTATTTTAATATCAAAAATAATTTTTAAATTAAAGATATTCATCTAAAATAGTTTCATACATTAACAAAATTGTAATAAGTTTGTAAATCCTAACTAAATATGAGGTAGTAGAATAACATTTTTAAAAAAATCATATCTAAACAAATCAAAACTTTTTCGTTGGAGACCGTTGAGTTGGAAACGTTTGTTCAGTTGAAAATGTATGTTACATTTGTTCTTATATATTCTTACTGCATCTGAACAGTGTATTCAAATAAAAGTTCATGATAATAATATTTTTGATGTGTAACATCTTTCCTCTCGCTTACCGAATAGTATTTGTCGGGGTGATTTTTGTGAAAAAGGACGAATATTCGTAACAGGAAGTGACGTAAGCGCGTGCTATTTGTTTTGACCAATGAGCATGCCTTCGCTACCCTCGCATCGGGGTGAATCGGGGCTTGATGGTGTCTTTTTACAACCCTCGCATAGGGTCCAAATGTAGTAGATGTTTTCTTTTTTATATTGTTAAAGTAAGCATTTCAAAAGATTCAAATTCTTATTCAGGATAAACTTACTTAAATAATTATAATTACTGTTAAGCGTCTGACAAAGTTCAACATTCTTAAGAAAATACGAATAAGTATTATTCGAATAAATATTTTAGAGTGCGTATTTTTTTTCATACTTTGAGGTTAATTCCTGTCACTGTCAATAAAATTTTTTTTAACTGTGATGAAAAAAGGTTTTCTCGACTAAAAAACTAATTAATTACACGGGTATTTTTATTTTTCTGTAATATTTCTAATTTTTAAACATTTACCAAGCTAATTAAATTTTCATGATTTTGTGATTTGCCGAGATGGATAAATCCAGAGCAGAATATATGCGAAATTATAGGCAAAAAAACAAACAAACAAAAACGAAACAAGCCTTACAGTAGTCGTATATGAGGTGTAACATCTGACATGTCATCGTGGTAAATACGCAATAGCAACTTAAATCCTGAAAAAAATGAATCAAGTATGATTGGAAATAATTTTCTATCGAATAATTATATCTTTAATAAAAATTGTATTTATTTAACACAAGAAGTAATGCAATTTTTTATCAAAAATATTTATTCTTGTTCAATTTGGGGAAGAGTGGATACAATAGACTTGAAAATGGACAAACAGGGATTTCGGTGGCCATATATATTTCTCCGAATCAAACGGTTAAAAAAATTAAAGATTTCCTGCATTTTGTACTTTTACCATATACCAAAGATGGTTCTGCTCTTTTAAAAACGAACTATCACTCGCTTCCCATGATTTTGAGTGGTGATTTCAACGGTAACTTCAGTTTGCCAGAAGCTGAGCCGCTCATAGCTTTTTTTACTGATGAAATAAAGCTCGAAATGAATACAAATCGAAATATTTCGACAACTAACAGTGGTACTGTTATTGACGCTGTTTTTCAACGGTTTTTTAAATACTTTGAAATCAAGCATATATGTCATATTTTACTTATCATAAGTCTATTCTATCCACTCTTCCTCAAATTTAACAAAAATAAATATTTTTGATAAAAAATTGCATTACTTCTAAATAAAATTTTCATTAAAGATATAATTATTTGATAGAAAATTATTTCCAATATCATAATCAATTCAATATTTCACTCAATTCAATCTCACTCAAAATAATGGGAAGTGAGTGATAGTTTGTTTTTAAAAGAGCAGAACCATCTTCGGTATATGTAAAAAGTACAAAATGAGGAAATCTTTAATTTTTCGAACCGTTTGATTCGGAGAAATATATGGCCACCGAAATACCTGTTTGTCCATTTTCAAGTCTATTGTATCCACTCTTCCCCAAATCGAACAAGAATAAATATTTTTGATAAAAAATTGAATTACTCCTTGTATTAAATAAATACAATTTTCATTAAAGATATAATTATTCGGTAGAAAATTATTTCCAATCATACTTGATTAATTTTTTTCAGGATTTATGCTACTATTGCGTATTAACCACGATAACATGTCAGATGTCATACATCATATACGCATACTGTAAGGCTCGTTTCTTTTTTCTTCTTTTTGTTTAGATTTATTAAGTATAATGTTTTAAAGTAAAATTGAATGTGCAATTACAAATATAAAAAAACCCAAATAATTTTCAAAATTTGTTTCCCCTAAAAAGTGAGTTTAGTAAAGGAAATTTTTAAAAAACAAGGGAAAAATTTAAAAGTAACATTTTAAAATAGATTGAGACCATGCAAAAAATTTTCAAAATTTTGGTTTTTTGTGAGATTATTCCATTTCATTGACCATGGCTGAATATTCCCTAATTTATAATAAGAAGAGGTGTTGTCTAATAAGTAGTAAGGAATCCCCCTAATTATCATAAAAAATTATAAATGTGAAAATCTTTATTTTTAGTTCTCTCTCTGACTGTGCAATAATAGTAAATTCACACTTTGCCTTCAGATTTTACTTTTGTAAGTTGTTATATATATATATATATATATATATATATATATATATATATATATATATATATATATATACCGTAAATATTTAATTGTATTTTTCATTTTTTTTCTTACATTCAACTGTACCCGCCTTCTTGTCACATTGCACTGTAAAAATTATTTAAAAACAGTTCTTATGTTTGAATTTTAGGCTTCCTCAATTATTTTCATGTTTGGGTAATCATTCTTTTTATGTGCAAAGTTTGATATATTGTGTAATTTCATATAAAACAACAATTGAAAGGATCTAGAATTGTGTCGTTTCAGATCTACGATATTATTTCAATTATGATTTTTTAAAATTAGAATAGAGGTTTGACAACAATATATTTGTTTGTTTTGAAATAATAAAGTAAAAATGTCATATGTTGCGTTTTTAGGTTTTTCTAATGATTCTGTAGTTGCTTTCAAAGTATTATAGTTTATAGAATTGAAATGATCATGTGGGACATATATAAATATTTCCGAATCAAAATAAAAACTTATTATTGCTATTATTAGCTCATTTCTGAATTCTCCAGAAATTTTCAGCATGGATGCCAAATATGCATAATTTAGAAGTGAATTATGAACACATTTTGCAACTGTAAAATATCTCAATCTTCATGAAAAGTTTCATCATTGTAATTCATAAATGTGTTTATAATACTGTTTTTTTAATGTGAAAGAATTCTCTTAATAAGTAATTTTGCCCTTTTACACGTGAAGTATAAATTCGGCACTCTCGATTACCCGGCAGTTCGGATAACTCGAGAAAAAAACCCCATTTCTTTAAAAAACACATCACTTTAAAAAAAATGGCCATTTTTTGGCAAAATTTGCTACGTAATTTTCGTTATTGACATATTTATGCTATCATAAAATATTTTTTGAGGTGTGTCTGAATAGGTAAATTCAATTTTCATTTTTTAATTTCATCGTTTCATTCATTTTTATGTAGTAAATGTGTGGGCCTTCATGAATTAAGTACTTTTCCTTTGTTTAATAGTGTTCTGGTAGTTTACTTTCTGCTATATTCTCAAGAAAACAATACCTATAAGTGCAATAGTACAATATTTTCTGACGAAACGCTCGTACTAATTCTTTTTTAATCCTATTCTCGAAAACCAGGCATTTTTACAAACTCGTTTACCCTTCGGTACACATTAGGCCGAGTTTTCGGGATTCTACTGTATAAAAAAATAAGAGCACACTTACACAAATAATATTAATTATAGCATAAAAGAACAATCTCAGGAATAGTGATAAGCAAGACTTATTTCATTTTATAATTTAACATTAAATACTAGATACCTGTTTTTTTACCATTATTCTTCAAATTAAAAAAAAATCTATCTAAGGCTTAAGGTTTTTTTTCTGATTTTTCTCCTAATACTTCTTTTCTTTTACAGAAACAGAAAATCAGTAACTAACACTCACTTCTCTCTTTAACCCGTCATCTGAAACGGCTCAAGTTTTTCATTTAGTTTTCCTTAATTTTTTTTCTTTCATTACCTGCCTGCGCAATATCATGCCCTTAAAGTTAATTTGCGTGGAAAGACTAAGTTAAGCTACTTTTTCCCCTCGCTTTTCTTCTTTTTAGGGGACCAGAAAAAAAAACATATCCTTGTTATCCGACCAATTCTTTTTAGTCTTTGTTTTACCAAGAAATTAAAAAAAAGGGGGAGTCTTAAGAGGTTACTTTAATATTTAAATACGTGTAATACCCAAATGAAATTGGATTAAATTGTAAGCTCGCTGTTTTGTCTAATGAAGGTAAATAATTTTTTATATCTCCTTTTTGGTTTTTCTGCGCAACAAATCAAATTTTTTTCCCTAAAAAAATACCTAATGACTTCTTGTTTTTAATGTCTTTGGATTAGTTCGTCCTTAATTCGCTTTATGAGTGTTTTTTTACTGTCCACTAAATTTTAAAAGAGTTAAATACTTTAGAAGATCAAGGAATTGTGATTTTTTTCTCCTTTTTCTCCTTCGGCGTCTTCCTCCGCATCTTAAAAAACGCTTAACCGCTGTGTTACTCTTCCAAAGAAATTAATCCCACGTCTTTCTTCGTAATGGATAATGAAGTTTAATTGCGCCGAATTACCTAAAGTATTCTAAATTACACTTGGAAAAAGAAAACCCGTCAAAAGGTTTTTAGAAGGAAAGAGGGAAAAAAATCTTTTTAAGTGCGATAACAAGTATTTTCTATAAAAACTTTCAGAAAACATTTTTTTTGTTATTAGTGTTGTTAAATTAGTTAAAAATTTAAATTACTGCATTCGACACATAAACTTGTTAACAAAAGATAGGTTGTTTCTTCCAGCTAATGAATTACGGTTTTTTTCAGAGAGCACCGCAGGTTTTTAATTTTTAATTCGAATTCTATTTTGATTAAAAATCGGGAAATTAATTTTAGTTTTTTTCGAGAGTTGGTCTATAATGCGCATCATGATTTTTTTGAGGACTTTTCTTTCTTTCGTGCAGATTTTTCTCCTGCTTTGAAGTTGATGAAATAATTTTTCAAATTAAGTTGAAGTTTCTTGAAACGTTATACAATATTAACGGCCAGTATTTGAAAATAGAAAGATTATTTTTTTTCCATCTGAGATTTGTGAAGCTTAATTATTTTTAATTCTTAATAAAGAAGTGTGAATATATGAATAGGAAGAGAGAGAGAGTTATACGTAGTAGAAAATGTTATGTTAGATTAAAACAGCACTTGAAAAATATTGAAAAATGTATAAAAAATTTTATGTCACTCGTGAGTTTTATCGACTTTTTTTTAATAAAGTATTTCATTATCACATCTATACAAAAATTTATTTAAGCTAAACAATGTGTTCATCATTTCAAAGGATAAGTAAAATTATTTTTCTGATTTTTATAAAGATGACTCTTATGTAGGATAATTTTTCTCTTGCAATTGAATATACTTAAAATATGTCCGTATTGTTATAGTTTGTACACTCCTATTTTATACTGCATTAGAAAAATTAAATACATTTTACATCAATGTTTAAAATGCCAATTAAATGAGAACTTTTTCTCTAATGTATATATTTTAAAATTTATTGTGAATTAAAAGAGAGGGCACGTGGGAAATATCGAGTATGTTGGAGAAAATATGGAGCATATAGAGAAACAAAAAAGGAATCTGAGATATAATGTATGAGAGATTTTAAAGAATTTTGTTTGAAAACGTCCCGAATGTGTGTGTGTGTGTTTAGTGTTAAATGGATATCTCTTCTTAAAAATAAAGTTGACGATTGATGTATATTAGTAATACCCCGAACTTCCGCGATAGGTGGGACTAAGTTATAACCGTGACGAATTCACATAAGTCAGGGTATTATTTCTTATAGAAATTCATTTAAATTATTTTTAGTTGGGACCGTAGACGAAAGAAAATAATCTTAGGAAAAATATGTTTAATGAAATCTTAGATAGAAATATACAAAATATAGCAATCCAAAGTTACTTGGATGTAGAAGGTTTCTTAAAATCTAACAAGTAATCTGCGGGCTCAAATATTTTTTTTCCTCCCCCAAGATTTCCTCGTAGCATGCTAATATTTTTATTCCTTGTTTTGTTGAAAAAATACCATCTACGTTGGAGTATGTATTTTCTAAATTTTGTAACTATGTTTCTAATGAACGGAAGCATTCTGTCAAATTACCAACCGTCATCCGTTCTTCTGACTGAACTGGGTCTTATAAGACTCAAGTTCTATGTCTTGCTCTTGCTCATGCATTTCTATGAATTATTAGCTCCTGATTGAGGAAATCTAGCAGTTCCTGAATGTCATCATTATCTATTATTGCGAAATAGTCGTGAAAAAAGTTGCAACAAAAAAACCTATTTACAGTACACCTGCTTTGAGTACAATGTTTTGTTCACTAAATAATATGACGGAAATTTCCATCATCATGCAAAGAAGGGTAAAATACTCTAAATTACAAACAATTTTTTCTTATGCCCAGTATGTCCATATTTCAACAACTATTCTTGTTCAGAAAATAGAATTTTGATTTCATTTATTGAATAAAAAACTACATGTTGAGTATTTTTAAACTTTAACAACCGTCGTGTGTTTGTACCAATTGGGAAGGAATGACATAACCATACACGGCATTACTATGTGTGTTCCCATTCTCATTCTTCTTATATATATTATAATATTTTTCTACTATGACAATTGTTCTGAATTTGCGTTTTAATCTTTAACACCGGATAAAGAATATATTTAAAAGAGAAGCATTTTTATCAACACAGGTTATAAGTATTATTCAATTTTATATGTAAGAGGACCTTATTTATAATTTATGTCAAATTAAATCTTATCGAATCAAAAAATAATTGAATTTACTGTAATACACAAATACACATATTTATTTCTTTTTTTAAAAAAACTTTTCCCATTTAGCATAGAATCATTTACGTAAGATGTGTATTGATTCCACTTTTTTTTTTCAAAAGAGGGAAAAGTTTGAAACAGTCTGCTATTCCCTATACAGTGATATACGCAGATTGTCTCTATTTAGAGCTGTGCTATACATCTCGTCTCCTTTGAGGTTTACCGCTGTGAAATATCTTGACTGGGATTTCTAGAGACGTTGCACATGGGAAGAACAATTTGACTACTCTCGATTTGTTTCGGTTCCACTCTATTTTATCACGGGCTGAGGATAAAACTGCACAATGGCATTAATGTTATCTTTATAAAATATAATCTTAAGACTTTTGGGAGTTTTGAAATAGCTATACAATAATATTTTTTTCGTGAGTTTTAGTTTTATATAGACGAGGAATAATGCACCTGTTTTGTTTGAAACAAGATCGTGTTCATAATTTCTGTAGTTAAAAACTGATATAAATGTGGCAATATAATGCGGAACTTTTTTTTATTTATTTCTTATGTGTATTTTTACAAACGGGATTTTTTTCCTGAAATAAATACAATAATTTATCTAAAATGTTGTTTTTAATGAGAATTTAAACGGTTACATTTAATTGTATGCATTTTTATCAGGACTTTCGTGGTAATTTTAGTTACTATGATTCAAGAGATTTTTTTTAGTAAAAGTTGTTGTCATGTGTTTAAACCTGGGATACATATAAAAGGCGAGAGGTTGGATGAACAGAAACATGCAATACAAACACACAAGAATGTAGAATCCTTTTTATTATACAAACGATACTTCCAGCATAGAATAGAAGGAGTGCGCTGCTTTCCTTTTGAGACAGGAATCCATTTCAGGCGAAAGTCCGACTTCTTTTTCCGAAGAAACACCCATGTCTTATTTAGGATTCGAACCCGATCATTGTCATAACCACCATACTGGGTGGAGCAGTTTCGTAAAATGAATCGATCAAAATTAAACTTTAATTAGTTCGTAATTATTTTAGTTGGTATCTCATAGAATGTATGTCTTGTTAAAGTACTATTACTTTAAAAAAGCTAAAATGGGAAGTAGTCACTCAATCCCTTTGAGAATGGTTACAAGCAATAGTAAAAACAGCTTTCCTATTGAACATCAAAACACAAAAACAGGAGTTCTTATTTAACAGGATCACT
Organism: Trichonephila clavipes; assembly: GCA_019973935.1. Taxonomy (NCBI): domain Eukaryota; kingdom Metazoa; phylum Arthropoda; class Arachnida; order Araneae; family Nephilidae; genus Trichonephila; species Trichonephila clavipes. The sequence continues at coordinate 140,209 of BMAU01019100.1, read as the reverse complement.
TCGAATTTTAATTTTTCTTTCTAATAATTTACATAAAAATATCGGGAGCTTAAAGAAAAGTATGAATTTTTAAAATCATAGACAATTGTGCAATATAATTAATAATTTCCCAAATCTCACAAATATAATTTTAGTGGAATATGTATAATTCAATACTGTTTAATTATATACATTGTGTTATCCTTTTTTTGTATCGATAAATTTGATTAAATCTTCCAAAATGAATGTTTGTGGGTGTCTGTTTCCTTGAAACACACACACATAAATATTATTTTCTCATGTCGATAAAATATCGATTATATGAGTTAATCCTTTTTAAAACACTTTGATTTAACAATTTAGTTTTACATCTGTTCACATACAGATTATTGATTTATATTAAATTAAACACACATAGAAAAAACACATAAATAGACCTAAAGAACTCATCTATTATACATCCAAATGATTTTTTTCTGAAATTTTAAAGATTTACAAAAATGTTTGGGCTAAAAGTATTACAAAATCGGAGAATGTTTCCATTTATTTTTAGGCAGAACATTCTACATAATCAGAAATTATAAATTCCATTTCCATATCAAAATTACCTAGTTTAGTCATCGATGCAATACACTTAGACGAGTACCACTTGTTGCTTCGACGAATGTTCTAATTCTTTTTCTGTTCGCTTCGCAAAATGACATAATACTATCTCATACAACATAAAGGCTTAAAAATCCTTCATTACACCCTAATCGCAGCCGAAAATTCATCCTCATTTATTTAAACTCTTTAACGTGACTCCTTCCTTCACGTTGGGGACTCCTATCTCCAGCCCAGCAGTGAGTTGAGCTGAAATTCTGGGCACTAATTGCGTTAAAAGTGAGCTTTAACCGAGTTAAAATGAAGTGAAGGATATCTGTACTCACTCTGTAATCTTGTTCTCCAAATACTAGCACTTGGAAATTGTGTTTATTCTGGAAGGTAACACTACCACATGAGGTTTCGTTGCTTTGAAGGTTTTCGAATCATACACTTTGCGAGGAATGGTTTATTCTTTGTTTTATTGCAATTGGCAGGTCTTGAGTTTTACAAGGGTCGTTTTCTGTACCTTATTAAAGAAGACTTAGTTCAATTTGAAGGGAGTTTACTAATTAAGTTACCAATTTTTAACTAATTTCAGCAGATTTTGTTTTTGATTTAAATATATTTGATTATAAGATTTCCCTTTGAGCAATATGCTGATAAAAAGGATTTGCCGAAGGTGCTTTAATTTGTGAAGGTATATACTTGCTGAATAGGAGAATAGAGTTTTCTAAAAATTTATTAGTTTACATAAATTGCTTTTATCTGTATCTGCGAAAGTTTAAAAAAAAGGGATTTAGCTCACATCAACTTTGAAATAAACGAATTATCTGTTTCTTTTACATTAAAAGCATTATTATCCCTGGAATTTTGGTAAGGATTGAAGTTTTCTATTGTTCTAAAAATTTTCTGTTAAGTTATATAAAAATGTATGCAAACCTAGAACAAAAAAAAATCATTATATAATTAGCAGATGATTAGCTATTCAAATACTCATAAAATACTTAAGTTGCATGAAATTGAACATTTTCCTTTTCCATTATATACGCTTTATGACTTTAAGTACAGGTATTTTACCTCTCATTATATATAAAATTAATATTTTTGTAAAATTAATACGTTTGTGAATATTACAACTATATATGGTGAATCTTGTACATTTTCTTTGCGGACATATCTCGAGAATAGTACTGAACTGATATCTCCCTTTCTTAAATTACACTTAAAGATTTTAATTCCAATTTTTCTTGCAACACCGCTCAATATTTCCAGTTAGGGTTTCGAACCAAGCGTGCTTGAAACCTGCGAATTAAAGACCAAGTAATCTTAAAACCCTCTCTTTCTGACACAGCTGTTATTATTATTTTTAAACCTCCGTTACTTTAGTCTCTGTTTATTGGATAACGCTTTTCGAATCTGAAGCAAATCCTTCACATCCTAAAATATTAATGTTATAGAAATTTTAGAAAGTGAACATACCCACATTCTCACTGATTTTAAAATAATCCGAAACGAATATGAACTTGGTTCAAAAAGCACTTTTCTGTGTAAATAATTTTGTTTAAAGTGGTAAGAAATTTGGCTTTATTATATTTTTTCGAAGTTGTTTGTAACAATTAACATGTACATTAAATAAACGCGACATGTGCATTAAATACAGTAAAATCCCGCGTACAATGCGAACTTTCTACACACAAAAAAAGATAGAAATTTAAGGGTGTGCGTTACATGCTAGGTCAGTGGCGTACACAAGGGGGGGTCCTGGGACTCCGGACCCCCTAAAGCCCTTGATTTTTTTTTCCGATTGGTTATAATTCTAAGTATATAATACGTAAAATTTAATTGATTGTTATTAATGATTAATTTGATTAATTAATGCTAATTATTTATTCAATAATTAGTTTTTTACTGTGTTTTGTTCCCCAAAATCGACAAAATCAAAAACAGCATGATACAAGAATGGTGAACTTTCGACCCCGGCCCCCCCTTGAAAAATTCCTGTGTGCGCTACTGTGCTAAGTATATATATTTATAAAATCATAGCTTCAAATATATAAAAAAAAAGAGAGATGACAGTTAAACAAATTAGACTTCTACATAGATCTAAATACTGTTTACTTAAAAGGAATGGCATACTTAATGAACTTAAAGGGGAAGTTGTAGTTCTAGAAATATACTATTTCCTCAAAAGCCTGCATTAATAATTTGAATAAATAGTTTCAGAACATAAGAGCATCGCTTACGTACATTTCAGGTTCCTTTGTAAAAAAGCGTGTGCATGTTATACGGTGAATATACTTAAAAATTAAAAATGCAGCTTGAAAAGTATAGGTGTGCTTTGTACGTTGGGTTTTACGGTAAACAAACTATATAGTTTAAAGCCGTATAAATTTATATTAGTGATATAAATTTGTAAATATTCATTTCCTATCTGCCTTTTCTTTTTGTCATTAATAAGTTCCTAAGTATTGTAAAGGGGATCTCTTCGCTGAATTACATGGTGTTTCAGAAACTGAAAGTCCCTTCACCCCCTATCGATTACGGCGATCTAGCCCATCTGCTGCGTCAAATTTTAAGAGTGGAGGGCAGGGGTGGTTGCGAAAATGCAATTAAGTCTTCCTTTCTGTAGATAGGGGTTGGATTAGTAATTAGGTAAAACCCCTTCTCTCTTTTAGCATTAACATGGCCATCAGGTGGTTTTGAGCGCAAAAGGCTGTGGTATTAAGAATGCTTCCCTTTGTTAAAAGGCTTTCCCGCAAATATTCGACTTTCTTTTTATCAGGGTGTTTTTTTTTAATTTCTTAAACTCCACGAATATTTGGTGGCTTGGTGAAATTGTTAGAAGCTTAAGTTTGGGTTGTGTAAGTCTGTCGAGATTGAGTGGGAAATCTTTTCTAATTTTAGAAATGCAAATGGTAAAGATAGAAAATGTTCTTACTATATTTTAAAATAGTTATGTTATTTTGTCTCTTTAAAATAAACTACAGATCATAGCTAAAACTAAAGATGAAAATGTCAATGGCAATGTTAAACAAATAAAAGGAGAAAAAAAAAGGGAAATTTTTTTTTTATTTTAAATTCGATTATAAGATTTCACTTTTCACACTTTTTTTCAGATTGATGATTGTAATCTTAAAATCAGAACGGAAATTTAAAAATGGAAAAAGAGTCGTACCTTCATTTAAAATAATGTTTGACTTTAAACCTTATTTCTATTATAAATATTTATTTTTCTTTTAAATTTATCTCTTAAAGTTTGATCCGAATTTGTTCCCAATACTTAAACAGTTTTTTGAATTTGAAACTATTGATTCCATCTTTTTTACAAAATGCGTGTAATAATTAATTCTTTATAGATAAATTGTGATTAATTAGCTTACCTTGAAAAATTGACGACGAAGATTAAATTTTATAAAATTAGTACAAGAGGAAAAATATATGCATACTTAGTGTTAATACTCCACATTAATAATCATTACACACATTATGCTCGTATAAGAAGAAGTTTATTACAAAAGGAAAATTAAAATCAGTGGAATTGATCCAAGAACAGAAATCCTACTTTTCCTGCTTTTAAAAACATTTGAAATTTTACATTCACAAATAATTTTGGATAAGATATCTTTTCAGATGACTATTTTTTTTATCTTAAAATTTACTTTATTTATAGTAAATATCTTACTATCTCTTACATATTTTATTTTAACCATTGCCAGTGTGATATCTCTATTTAAACTTGAACGGTTGATGGTAAGTGAAAGAAGTGATTAAAACTCTTTTAATTTCTTTTCTTTTCAAGTTTTTAAGTCAATACATAGCAACCTCTACCACGCCAAAAAGATTAACCTACATTTTTTACCATTTCTATATAACTTCATTTTTCATGGTATGAATCAATGTCAAAGGTAGGAATTTTAATTCTCAATGGAATGGTATACAGTTTCACCCATCTACGGAAATAAAATTTCTTACAAAATGAAAACCTGCACTATCCAAACTTGAAATTGCAATTTTCTCAAAACTGTTATTTGAAGTTTCGTGTCTTCGTAATGGTGGGGACGATGTAAGTTTTAAATACATAAATCCCATCTTGAATTATTTTCGGCTTAAGTTTCTAATAAGAAGCCTTATTTAATAGTGCCCAAAAAAGCGACATTTTCAAATAAAAAAACCCCTAAAATGTTTTAACCCATTCGGCCATGAATCGAATTCACGATAGCAAATATATAAAGAAAAATCTATCATACTGATCTATAACGTCGCCATGTCATCTGCTTCATGCAACAATGCACCATTTCCTCCTTTCTTTGCTTGGGTTTTTATTCAAAAAGAAAAGCAAATATCATAACGAATAATAATTATGGTGGTGTTTACGCTCTACAGTGCTCGGACAGAAACATAGGTACAATGTCTTACCACGGATGATATCTTCAATCATTTATCAATTTGTGTGGAACCTCCCTCCAAATAAAGATCCAGAGATGAAGTCTTTACACAATGACATTTAGAAACCATTAATAATGCTTTCAACTCGTTATACAATGACAAACGATGCTTTTTTGAGATTTTAGAATCTTATCATGGGAGTTATGTTTTAGTATGTCGTCGATTGACGAGTTCATGCTGAAAGAAAAAAGGAATATGTTTGTGTCCACACATCCAGTCCTCAGCTAAATTTATAAGAGCACCGACCATAAAGACAAAGAAAGCATATCTGATAAACATCGGCGGAAATAAGCGGTAAAAGTGAAAGGATATTCGGGAGTATAATTTGTATTAACATTAGTCACACGCGATTAAATCAACTTAAGAGTTTGTCATTTATCTTCTGGTAATTAGATTTAAAAGAAGATTCTCTGCGTTTTTAGAACCTGATTTAATTTGTGAATATTTATTGAATTTATTGCTTCACATGTATCTCCTTGTAAATGAAAGAAGGAATGTATTAAAAACTGAAGTCAAAGATAGAGAATTTAGAATTTATTTATTTCTGAACCTACAACGCACTTAAAAAAGACATAATTCGTTTTATTCTTTGAAGAAAATCTTTTCAGTAAATAAGATGAATATGCCTTTATTATATGTATATATATATATATATATATATATATATATATATATATATATATATATATATATATATATATATATATATATATATATATATATATTAGTATTGCCCAATATGTAAATGTGCCGTTTAATTAAAATATTAAAAAGAATTGGTTATGGGACTTATAAGTCTTATCTTCGCCAAATGTACGAGAGTTAAAACTAAACTCGAAACACATTTCCTGACAGAAAAAATATCACAAATATTATGAAAATATTCAACAATGTAACCCATATATTTGTTTATAGTAAAATGTTTTTAAAATTTCAAAATATTTCATAAATAATTTATTTTTATTTTTTTATATACAAAGGGATTATTCATTTACCTTTACGGTATAGGTGAAAAAATGAGAAAAACATTTCATATAAAAAATGCATTAATTCGGATAAAAATGAATATTATGATAAATAAGTGATTTTCTATAGAATAGTGAAACAAGAATATAATATTAGTGGTGGAGTACTTTTATATTACTGTAAAATTATTCAGGATTCAGGTCCTAAATTTTCAGAATGTTATATTTGATCTCTATGATGTAATTAGTTTTTTCTATTTCTCTTCGATTGCTACTGATAGTGTTACAAGCTAATAATGAAACAAATTAATAATGTAACGAGCAAATTTTTTTATTAAATTTTGATGCTTTAAGAAAATTACTATAAAACCTTAATCTACACGCACATATAATTTACTAAGATCTTGAGGTATTTACTTGACATGTTTCAGTATAATATGTACATTTTGCTCAGAACAATTGATTAGATAGAAGTTCACCCTTTAAAAGTTGACAGAATTAATTAAAAAACTGATATTTATAAAGTTTAAATTTTGAATATTCATTACGGCGTTATCAGCTACCACCTACTACCATTTCTTTTGAAATTTATAAAATGATGATTATGAAAAAAATATTATATAGTCAATGTGATTTGTGATCATCATCATTATTATAATTAATTTGTGGACATGACAGGAGAAAATGTTTTTCAAAATATATTTTATTGATGCAAAAAAACAAAGGTCCCTTCTATTAAAACAGCAAGCTAATTTTCATAGAATATAACTTACTATTGTGAACTATATGAATCACAAAAATTTAAGCATGTCTAAAGGTAGTCTTCATCTATTATTAAAAAAACAAATTTTAATTTGAAATGCAATTTTTAGATCTAAAAATATCTTTAAATTTATAGAAGTTTGGCTGGTTACTAAGTTAATACCTTTTTTGATACTGTACCTTTCATTAAAGTCGTAAAAGTCTTCTTCTAATGTACGTAGTTAAAAATCCATGTAGTATTAAAATATAAGAGAGACATAAAATATATAAATTTCTTTCTTTTTAAAAACTGATGCATTTATAAAAATAGAAAAAAGAAGTGGATATGTTCAAGTAGTACATAACATCACACAAAGGTTTTCTGTTTTAAACAAGACAGGGAAAGTCATGAAGCCGAGGGATTATGGTAGATAACGTCACACACATGATTAACGATATTAAAATTATAAATTTTTCATTTCAATAATAATACGGCATTTGAAGTAATGGGGGTGTGATGCTCATTGAGCTGCAAGGTCTCGATGCTTTCTCATGGTATGAAAGTTAAGAAATGGAACGGAAGATACCAGTTTAGATACTGTTGTTGAACTCGTAACTTGATCATGTTAGAAAATTAAGCCATTAGTTCCCAGCTCTAGCACGATGTTAATTAAGACTAAGGTCGACAGTATGCTAGCAAAATAAAAATGGTTTGTTAGTATTTATACTTTTTTTTTCAGAATGAAAAAGTATTGCGTTTGAGTCTTTTTCCTTAAATACAGCTTCAAATTAATTTTCTTAAGTCGAACTATTTACATGTAATGATTTTATATCACAGTAAAAAATATCCCTTGTAGGGTAAAATGAAATGAAAAAATTAAGTAGCTTAGTTGTTATTTTTATCTGTTAAAATCCTTATTCGATATTGTTTTACTTATTTCATTTTGATTTTCTCTCTAGATAATTGAAATTTTTTTTACTGCTGCAATATTTTAATTAAAACTTCATTAAGATTCTTTTTTTATAAGAGAGAGAGAGAGAATCACTGATTCTCTCTCTCAATAATATTTTTTCGCAAAATAAAATTCAGCTTTCGAAGGAAAATTTCTAAGTTTTTATAAAACTTTCCTTCAGAATGACCGAAATTTATGCTAAATAGTATGTTAAAATTCACTTCATGCTTTCAGATTTTGTTATAAAAATAAATTATCAGGGGTAAAATTGTTTATTTTTATTTATTTGTTTATTTTATTAAGAGATGCTGACTTTCTCTCTGGTTCTAAAATTGATTCTAAGAGATTAAAAATATTCTAAAAGAAAAATTATTCTATTATACAAAAATAAATAGGCAGAATAGTTAAAATTGTAGGAAAAAAACACGTTACAGTGTATAATTTTTCTCTCTTAATCAATGAAAAAAATTAACGTGATATATCTGTACACTTTTTTTTCTTATTGAATAAAGGCTAAAGTTGGAAAAAAGAGAAGGAATAATCTTACGCTTTATGTTGATGCAATTAATTATAGTAAATAATATTTAGAAAACGTTGTAGAGTATGAGATTCACAGAATCTCATTTATGTCTCATAACTATGAATAATTTTTTCCTAACTAATTTCATCGGCTATTAAAATGCACCTACAATTTTTTTAACTTGTTCAAACACATGGCTTTTTCAATTAGGAGCGTAAATAAATGAAGCCTAAAACAGAGTGAAGAGCTGCTGTCTCCGTAAACATTAAAAACAATTTGAATCTTCATTGTAGTATTTAGTTAAGAAATGAGAGAGAGAGAAATTAAATCAGATGGATGTTATTGTTTTTTTTTTTTTCACAATTTTCCCATAATCAGAAACCTTACGGCTTGAGTTACAAACCGCCAAAAACGCTGCAATGCTTCCTAGCAGTCAAATGTCGTTTAAAAGACGTAAAAGCGACGCCATTTTTTTTTGTCTCTTCGTCGTCTTTACATCCTCCTCTTCCCTCCCCCTTCTTTTTCGCCATTTCCATTTCGTCGCTTGTAAATCTTCCTCACTTATTTCATTCTTTCTAATTCTTCCAATCACCTTTTGGAGTAGGAAGATAATAGAAAACGAGATTGGGCAATTAACAGGGCTTGGAGGGTAGCACACAGGAGGAGGAAGGGAAGAGAGGGAGGAGAGAACGTGTAACAGGATTAAAATTTACTTCTCGAAAGAAGGCTTTCGAACGCCTGCAGCTGCTAATATAAATCCACTTTTCTGCAATGTCTTCCGCTTGTTGAGACACGCTGCTTTCTTTTTGGGAGGACCATGCTCCTTAATCAAATATTTGACTTAAGAAGCAAATTTAATCTTGTGCAGGAGAAGTGTTGCTGTGGGGACATTTAGACCAAACCCCAGTTTTCCGCGTTTAATTGCCTTTGGGATTTGTATGATTAGGTTTTAGACTTTGAGACTAGTTTTCCTGGGCGTAAAAATTCTTTTCCAACCTTTTCTTTGCTTCGATAGTGATTTAACTGTCTTCCCTTTCAAATTCTGCTTCTACGTGCGATATCGGGAGAGAGGCTCGTGTTTACTGTAATTATCTTTTCAGCCGAAATAGGGATTACAGGGTTAGTTAATGCCAGCGGCATATTCTTTCAAATAAATATCACAGCCACAAGAGAGAGACGCCTCCTGAAAGTGTTACTGCATCTAATTTTTTTCCCCTTTCCTATTTGCTACTAACTCTCTTCCTTGTGTTATTTTCACGGTAATTCTTCTCTTAAATTACAGATGTGCACTGGAGGTTTGTTATTGCTGGCTGGAGGGGAACACCTCCGCTTCAAGCAACTTCATGATATCGGGAATGAATTTCTAAATAGAATTTGCGATGAAATTTCAGTAGAATAATTGAGGTATTTAGTTTAAATCAATTTGAGACATGTATTGGTGTTAATTAAAGTTTTGTGTTCGTCGTCGGCTGTGTTTTATTTCTTAGTTACAAGAAGCCGAAGAAGAGGTTTGGCGCGTTAATCTTTTCAGAGCGAAGAGACTATTGACTGCAATGGCAGTATTAAGGGAGAAATTTTTATGTCTTGGATTCGTAAGGGAATGAGTGATATTTGAGGGAAAGAAAACCTCATCCTATTATTTCGTCAATGAAAATGCTAGTTTCAATTAACAGATGAGAATTTACGCAATTAAGACACGAGAACGTGAAATCTTCCATTACTAATATTCAAATGGTGGGATTATTAATAGTATGATAAAAGTCAAAAGGCTTAGCTAGAAGTGTTTGTGAAGGAAAACTTATTTTAAAGGTTGACTTGAGAAACGGATTTGTATTTGTTTCAATAGCTTTTCAGGGAGAAAAAAAAGATTCTACTTCAAAATCTCATAATTTCAACAAGAATTTTTACTTTTCTGTGAGCTTGGTTTTACATTTCAAAAGATGTAAAAGCTCTTAGATATTTATCAAAATAGCGTCTTATTTCATTGCTACAAGGAAAAGTAATTTATTTCAACTAATATTGCTAAGAAATCGTTCTTGTTAAGCCTAAGAAAGAAATGTAAGTTTTGTTTATTAACTTTACTGTTTCCAAGGCTTGGTAAATTGATTTAAATATAAATATATAGAATGATTATAAAAATTAATGTATAATAATATGTGCATAATTTTGATTTTTAGATTCATGGATCCATTTAATTTAAGTATCTCTTTTTAATATTTAGAAGTATTTCTGTACGTTTTTGTTTCGTATGGGTATAAAAAATTTACCAGTACTTCTGTAACATTAAGAACTAAGATTATAATAACAAAAAGTAGGAAGAGAGAAGAGAGAGTGGAGGAAATTTAAGTTGGATATCTAACTGAATAAATTAGATAATAAAATGAAGGACATTGGATGGATTATTTGTTAAGTAACGCTTATCTTCATTATGAGAAATTTCTCCATCATTATGAGAAATTCTTCTATATAAATCATTATGTTATATGAAAGAATATATCAAGTTGACCAATTAAGACTAGTTTTAAATAATAGATTTCCATTTTTTTTTTTTTTATTTCGGGAAAGAAAATAATTTGCGTTAAGGTATTGCAATACTGAAATGTTATCATATATTTTAAAATTGAACGTTAAACCTTTCGTGAAATTCGTGTAAAACTAATATTTATTCATTAAACCTGTCAAACTCGGAGGAAAATTTTGAAGTTAATTCAGTTAATCAGTTCTCATTTCCTCTTGTCTCTCTTGCAAAACATACCTTCTGGTACGTGATATCAATTATTTTATTGTTCGATCAAAATAATTGGTATATTTACAAAATCATAAAATAAAACAAAGCAATTATGAAAATAATAAATAAAAATAAGGGAAAAAATTACAAATTCGATAGGACAAGAGGCAAAAAAATGATAACTGTAATATATAGTCCGTGCTCGTGAGTTTATATCTTGAACTTGTGTTTATTGAAAAATTCTTGAAAACTCTTGCTTATAATTTAATTTTTAATTCAATTTGAGCTCAGTATTTTAATGTATATGCTTTTATAAATATAGTGTTTTTCAAAAAAAAAATTTGTTTCAAGATTTTGTAAATATGCCAATCATTACGAAGAAAAATCAGCTAGGAAAGAATTGATATCATTTATGAGAAATCATATTTTGCAAAAGAGAAAGCGGGAAAAAATGAATTTACGAAACATTTTTCGTTAGTAAAAGCACACACGGTAAGCTAAAAATTATTCTGTATAGCCAAAATTAGTATTATTATTTATTACGAAGATAGATTTTGCAAAATTAGTAAATATTACTTATGAAGTATTAAAATTCTTCAGCACGTGAACAGAGTAAAGCTTTTTATATCATGAACAGATTTTAAAGAAAGAAAACCATGTTTTGTGTAATCTGATATTATGAATGAATGTACCCCAAATATGCTCTACAAAACTGAAATTAAAACTCAAATTTATCTCAAATACCTTTTACTAATTTCCTGTTCTTTTTTATCTTTAATAAAATGAAATACAGGATGTTTTAGAATTTTTTCTTCTGCAATTTAACGATTTAACAACTAAAATTCACGATTTTAATAGAATTAAATCAAGTTTATAATTTCCTACGATTATTACGTTTTGCAAAGAACAACTTAGTTGTGCGGTTAGAAGAAATAAGATTAATTGGTAGTAATATGGTTTATACAGGGTGAGCACAAATGATTGCCCCGATTTTAAAAAAATTATAGTATCAAAATTATTGCACATTTTACAATAAGTGATACGTGAATGTAAAGGGAACTATAACAATATTTTTCTGTTGCTAATGTTCGATGTGTGATCCTCTTGTTACACGGCATACTTCCAGTCTGTAATCCAATCCGTTCCATACATTTTGTAGCATCACACTGTTAATGGTTCGTAATGTTGCACAAATGATTTCTTGTTCTCCTTTGTTATTTAATGTGTCAATTGCTAATGATACGGCTTGAAATTTAATTTTTTTTCATAAAATGTTTCATACCGTTTTCTGGGGCATCCCAAGTTTACAGGTGGTAACTCTTGTGGGCTTCGAACAAAACTTTGCCTCACCCCGTGCACTGCTTCTTCCGAGACGTGTGGCCAGCCACTGCTTTTTTTTTGCACAAGCAAATTGTTTTCTTAAATTGATGCTGCCATCACAGAATGTTGTTGTTGGATGGTGTTTCTTTTCCGTAGTGATTTCTAAATGAACGTTGCATTGAGATAACTGATAAAATCCGTGCACAGTCTAATACGTAAAACTTATTCTCTGTCATTGTCACCATGTTTGGATTTCAGTTACATTGATATTGAATGTGCTGTTGAACATTGATTGGAAAACAATTGGTATACTTTTCTTTACATTCATGTATCACTTATGGTAATATATGCGGTAGTTTCTCGAAAATATGATTTTTTAAAATCGGGTCCATCATTTGTGATCCCCCTGTACGTTAATTAAATTTGAATATTAAAAATTATATTCGTTTTGTTCGAGTACATATTTGGAAAATAATATAATAATAACAACAGGCACAATTGATATACACATGTACAACTGAAGATTCGACGTTTATATGTGTTAAAAATTACGTTGAAAAATGTTTTGTTTCTTTTAATAACTCCCTTTATACCCATCTGCACACGTCTATAACATCCGGTTATTACCCTTGTTGACCCTCGCAATGATTACAGATAATCGTGCTACTGTACTTATCTTCACACAACAGTGATAGAAACTGTTCCTAATAGATGTTATTCAAGACCTACCTGTGCGAATATTTTTGTTCTTACAAACAGTTATCTTTGACCTTTCCACCATCTGTACGCTTAACATCTGCCCAAAATCAATTTTTTTTTCATTTCATTTCGGTTCCCCAATTGAAATCACTCTCCCTTTCCGAGAGGAAATAGCTACTTTTTTCTTCCCCTCAGTTCTGAGGTCTGCCTCAAGGTCGCCATTTTTTCAATTGCTTTCAATTAAGAGAAATGCATACTGATAAATCATATTAGTTGTATGATAGGTTAGAATGCTACTTTACTGCTTGAAATTGATGATCCGCCTGGTCTGAGGTCGAAAGAGAACTGCGGTCTTTTAATATTCAGAATTAGTCTGTGAGGTAATCTTGGTTTTAGTGGGAAACTAACAGGCTAACACATACATCATTTGCATACTAAGTAGGAAAAAAGAAAATCCTCTTTTTTTTTAATTGAAATGAAGTGGGCTGGTGACTTCCTCGATTTTTAAACATGCACGTCAAGAGTGGTTGGTAGTAATTATTGATTTATTAATTTCGATGTTTGATGGTATGATCAAAAGAGTAGTTTATTAATTGATTTATTAAACGAACTGTTTATTAGCTTTTTATTAAAAGAAGTACATATCATTTGATTTGTAGGGATCGATTTAAAATTTAAAGAATTGATCGTTTTTTTAAAAAAAATTCATTTCTTATTAAAAGGAATAGTAAAATTGATTTCCAAATCTTAGCATTTGAAAGCAGGATCAAAGAATAATTGCTAGTAGTTTGTTTTAAAGTTCTAACGTTTGATAGTAAGAAAAGGTGATATAAGATAAAATATTAGCTGATAGAAGTTGATTTCTTAATCTCACATTTGGTAATAAGATTTAAAAAGTTATTGATTTATTATATAATCTTAAGATTCTATCAAAAGTCAAGGAATAGTTAATTTATTAATTCAGTGTGTGATGATAAAATAATTTTTAAGAGTTTGTTTACTTATTTTAATGATTGATATATTACAAATAAGAAAAAAACAGCAATTAAAAAGTTAACAATTTCAAAATTAAAACAATGCCCAGCCCAGTATAATTCATAATATAAGCTCTATTATTATTCAAACATGGACAAGTAATAATTCTTAGCATTTATTTTACAGCAAATTTTGTAGTATGTCTCTAGATTGATATAAAAGTTTTGTTTAATATTAAAATTTTAATTTAAAGATTTTTTTGTTGCAAAATAATAATTTTAGATCAAGAGAATATTGGCAGTAATTTGGAAGAATTTTAAATCTACTACACAAATTTGAAGTAAAATTTTCACCAGAATTAGGAAAAGAAATTAATTAATTTAACTGATTTTGAATAAAAGTTTTGACATGATTCGAATACAAATTTTTGAAAAAATCATTGAAATAAAGACTTCTTGGTCTAAACTATCAACTTAAATACTAACTTTTTTATTTGTTTAAATGGATTTTAAAAGTTAATTTGCTCCAATAATCGAATATATACATGTGTAACAGTTAACTATGCTCATTTGTAATATTTGCTTTTAATCAGAATTTTTATTTACTTGATTTATTTTTAGGTATTTAGATTATTTCATATAAGAAGGTCTGTACATTTTAATTTCAATTAGATAGAATTTAAAATAAAATTGGTTTCCATTGATTAGACCAAATTGTTTAACTCTCAATTGAAACTTAATTTTTTTTCGTTTTGGAGGATTCAAATTTTTTCATTCTGAAATAATGTCGAATATTTATTTGGTTGGGGAAAATTAGAAGTACTTGAATAGGGACCATTTATAAATGTAAATAGCACTCGTATAATTATAAAAAAAATTAAATATTGTAACATTATTTAAGTTAGAGTATAGACAGAATGATTAATACTTCCAATTGATTTTTATTAAAAATTCTATGCATTTTTTTACAATAAATAAATTGTTTTGAATAAAATCAAATACAATCACGTATAAAAGCCATTAAAGGGATTATACTACATTAAAGGGACATACACATGCTTTTTTTTCATTTAAAACGTTATACAGCATTTATGAGAATTTGGCAACGCGGAAGGATATTTGTTTATGTTTAAATAAAGTATAACTTTTTCGAAGAGATTTTCTTATTAATATCATATAAAATATATCGAGTACAAACCTATCAATAATTTAACTTAAACAATATTGATTTGAATGAAAATTTAAAAATCTATAAAATTTAAAAATGCTCGTAAATGCTGCAAATTTTTTTTAAGTCTGTTACCAAAATTCAGATTTCTAGTCTTATTATTCAACTCACATATTTGTTTATGTATAAAGCGCCAACTGTTTTTTTTTAAATTAAGTTAACTCAGTTTCCAACTGAGATAAACTTAATTAAAAAAAATTCAACAGTATCGATAAATATGATGATAATTAAACTTAGAAACAAGAGAAATAACATCTAAAAAAGGCGATATAATATTAATTTGAAATAAGAAATTTGTAGCTTTCTGTTTCTTCAATCTTGTTAATAAGTTAATGGAAATATTTTATTAATTTTTTTCCTGTAAAATTTTGTTTATTTATACTTAAAATACGAATTGAATTTTTTTAAGTTCATGTGCATCAAAACTATTTTAAAAGATAATAGCACATCAAATTTTTTTCACGAAATCATGAAAAGAGAATTCCATCTTTATATAAAATTGGAAGAAGCAAAACAACATATAATGCTCCAGAAAATTTAAAAGATACGATATTTTTGAAAATGTGTGCGTTTATATATTTGTAAAACTTACAGTTGTTTCTCTAGTTTAGAAGAGATGCGTGGTAATACACATCGTATAAGCCCATTTTGTAAAAATACTCAGGGGAAACATTAGTAAGAATAACCATGGAAAATATAATAGAGATAATTTAAATTTCTGAAAAATAAATAATTAAAGGTACAATATTTTGATAAAAGTGATAATTTCTTTAAAAACTCTATAATTTCTCCTTTAAATCTTCTTTTGATCCTTAAAATGTGGCAGTTATTTTGTTGTGTGAAACCCTTACATACCTGCAATCAACGCTTGATATAGTTTGATTTCTCGTATAAAAGTTTTTAAACTGCTTCTAAACTGTATATCTAATGAGGTAGTAGAACTAAACGAAACATGTGAGATACAGCATTTCCTATAGCTCATATTCCCTAGAGATCTCTATTGAATATCAAAAGAATTCCCTATGGGAAATTTACTACACTTTTTTTGTAAGTGCAATAGATATGTAAGAAAAATATGTGGCTTCATGAAATGTTCGCATCAATCGCCTCTAAAATAAAGAGCTTATTTAAATCTTGTGTGAATGTCTATTTTTGTATTCAAATCACTTCTTCAACCGGCAAGTCATTTGAAAACCATAGTGAGCCCACCCGGTAGAAAGGCTTCGATGCAACAACATCGATAAAAGACTGGTGATAAATGAAGTGATTACACGAGCCTTAAGAAAATACCAAAAAAAAAAAAGGAAAAAAAAAAAAGCAAGAACTTAAACGGGAGCAAATAATGTTGTAAATGGCCTTATTAGTGAATATTTGTGGTCTTCTCGTAAGAATAATCAATTGGCAATAACATATTTGGCTACATGTTATCAAAATTTTGATTGTTCACTTCTTAAAAGATCCCCAGTCCTTTTAATTAAGGTCTAATTAAAACTATTATCAGATTTTAACATCCAGCCAAACAAAAACATTACGTCGTTACGTGTTCGTATTCATAATCGGTAAAGTCAAAAACGGCACGTAAATACCCCAGGGGAAGCCCTAGGAAATGGTGGACATCTTCGAGATCCCCTGTTTTTGTATTCAAATCACTTCTTCAACCGGCGAACAACTTGGGGATCCGTAGAGAGCCCACCCGGTAGAGAGACTCCGATAGAACAGCGTCGATAAGAACCGGTGACAAATGGAGTGGTGACAGCGTAGAATGCCACAAGAAGAAAATATTAAAAAAGCAAGTCCTTAAACGAGGGCAAGCAGTGTTCTAAATAACCCTAGTTAGTTCAGCCCCGCCCTGCGTCGCAAGTATCATTAACGTTGGAGACGCTTTGCGACCCTGCTTCGCAATTAGTCACTGATTGTCGGTTGATAATATTATAATTTATATGATAATTGCCAGCCTTTGGCATATAATATGCTGTTCGGTTAGTAAATGTCGTTGTTTTTTCATAAGTGAGCGTCTATTGGTGTTTATGTGTGTTCGAGCATGCTTGTATGGGTACTCGGTTGTAGAATTTACTATGTTACATATTTCTCAGAAATTGCGATTGGCTTTGATTGTTTTTTGGAATAATGCTGAATTATACGCTTATGAAATGTCCCAATGAGTGCAAAATTTAATAATTCAAAACGCTTTTATGTCTTTTACTGAATTTGTATGTTTTTTATGTAGATAAATATACCATGCCTTTGAGGAGTAACTTTTCTTTAAAGGTTGAGACAATTTCCTCACATTTAAGAATATTATTTTTTTAAAAAAATTAAAGAAAAAAACTACAATATATAGAAATTTAAAATAAATTTTTAAAACTAGTATTTTTACATTATATGTTCTTAGAGTAAAATAGTTTTCAGTCTTATCAATATCTTCTTTCAGTAGCGCACACAAAAAATTTTCAAGGGGGGGGAGGTCCGGGGTCGAAAGTTCACCATTCTTGTATAACGCTCCTTTTGATTTTGTTGATTTTCGGGAACAGTAAAAAACTAATTATTGAATAAATAATTAGCATTAATTAATAAAATTAATCATTAATAACAAATACTTCATTAAATTTTACGTATTATATACATATAATTATAATCAATCGGAAAAAAATCAAGGGCTTTGGGGGGGGTCCGAACCCCCAGGACCACCCACCTTGTGAGCGCCACTGTTTTCCTTACAATTGCTTTAATTTAATATTTTAAATCCGCATTGATGGACTGACATAAGTTTTAATCTTTCCATTTTCTGTATACAATTTTGTATTTCTTAACTTAAAATATTAAAAATATGCTTTTAGTATCTTAAGGCCTCTGTAGCTAAATGGTGTTGGTCACGAACTCGTAACTGGCGTTATCGAGTCCCGGGTTCGAAACCTAGTGCCGTTGAAGGCTAGTCGTGCAGAGAGGCTGATGTGCAGAAAATCTGTCGAGGCTCAAAGTCCCTCCGTGGAAGTTTGGAGAGAGAGATGTCAGCCCACATGTGGTCCACGTCACTTAACATTGAATCGATGTTCATTGTCAAGGATTATTTAACCAGAGAATGATGTGAAAAAAAAGTTGTTTGATTGTACAAGAGTACAATTTTGAGTTACCTGAATGTACAAAGAAAATCAACGTACACACAAATTAATGTGCTTTCCTCATATCATATAAAAAATTTTCGAGCAATGGAATCTGATAACTTTAAATTTGCTATTATGAGCAAAATGCATTAAAGTAAAAATTTCAATAAATTACTTTCTTAATTTTACTTGTAATTTTTCTTAAGATTCCGTACGCAAAAGTAAAGTTTGGGTTTCAATCCAGGCATGATTTTACGACAATCATTTCTAATATTCTACAAAAATATACATTCATAATAATTTTATAAACAGTACTTTTTTCAAAAAAACTTGTAAGTGATTCAGAAAAGTTTGAAAAAGTTTTTTTTTCCTCTCTTATAAAAAATTGCAATTGATTTAAATTTTAACATATACTTCTAATTAAGTTAAAATAAAAATATAATTATAAATAATATGGACAAATTATTCGGCAATATGCGATTTTTTTTAGAATTAGTGAAAAAGAATCATAGCTCATTCACGAAAAGCTTTACTTGGCAGCCTTTCGCGTATGATCCGATATTGAATGAATATTTAAAATATTGGTGCTTTTCGGTTTCGCCGACGCAGGCGATAAAGTCGCCAAAATGATACAACCGACGCCAAACGGAATATTATTGCTGGTAACCTTTTAACATTGCATTTTCAAACAAGTCACCGTCTTTTCTTATCAGTATAACATTCCTTTCATAATACATCAAAAATGGATGAAAAACCAGTGAGAACTAACATTTATAAACATTTTTTATGTGTATATTGTGTGTTGACGCCAATAAAGCCTGCTTGGCGAGATATAAGCCAGTGAAACAGAAAGATACCAAAATATACCCTGTTTATTTATATATATATCAAAAAAAAGGAATTTGTTTTCAAGAAATCCAACACCTTTTCTAGTAAAATCGGTCATTCGCGTGTTTTTATTTACGTTTGTACCTATTTTTTTCAAATAGAGAACAAAAAGAACCACCAATACTACTGAATCATACCAATTCAATCTCTCCTGGTGTAAGATTTCAATTTAACAAGACCCTTCTTTCATTTTCACGTCCGTAGGCCGTTCAAGATAAATAAACATCTTCTCGTACAAGAGTTTCAATCAATGCCTCCGAAAGGAGATGTCTGTAAAAGTGTGCCCCGGGGGACTTTTATTTTTCCTGCTTTCCCCCGACTGGGCCCAAGATGAATGACTCTCTAATCACACTCTCATGACTAAAGGGATGATTACAGAGCGTTCGATTGCTAATCAGGACACCATGATTAGAGACTGCCACTGGAATCGGCTGCCTTCCCTATCAGACCTAAAAATCGCAGTTGGTCCCTTCTTCCCTCGAGGCCTTCTTTGCTGTAATAAAGCATGTCGTAATAACTTCTGGGCCCCATGGTTGGTACACCGCAAAACTCCACACAACTTTAAAAGTAACTTTGTGCGACGAGTTTCGAATTTTGGGGTACTGATAATTTTGTTTAAAGCATTAAAATATGTGAGATGCATACAAAAGTTTTAAAAACACTTTTCATGTTTTAAGGTATTCGACTACGTTCGGAACTGTGATTTTAAAAAGACGCATAAATGGATAATTTTCATGATATTTAGTGTCACTTAGATTAGAAATTCCTACAAATTTAAATTTCCAAAATTAAATATTAGTGGACAACATTTATAGAACTAATACTTAATTTAGCAAATTTAAATTTGTAGGAATGCATGTTTTTTGATTTGCTCTTTAATGCGTACATTTCACTAGGAAATTATTTCTTTTTCCAAAAAAAAAGAAAAAGAAATAATGTCTATTTTACCGTGTCATTTGCGTATTGCAGCAATTCTTCAGTGAGGTATTTATACATGTAGTTTGTTCCTTGGCATATACGAAAAAAGTACATCTAATGAAATGTATGTAACGAGCGATAATTTCAGGGTTTTATGTCAAAATTTTTAATTCGCAGTTTTTATTTTTATAAAAGAAATATTTTTTCTTATTTCTCATTTTTTAGTAGGTTTCCCTAAAATTTTCACGCAAAACGTTTTCTAGAAGCAAAAAGATGCAAAGATTTAACTGAAACTTGTAATATACACTCTTGCCTCCGAAAGTCTGCGTACAGGCGATCATCTTTGATATTTATGCTAAGATCTCTAATTAAAGGAAGTCTATCTGAATCAATACTATTTTTTATTGATTCCTCTATTGTCGTAAATTCAAATAGTATAAGCTACAATCACCTGTGAATATTGCATAAAATAATATAAATATTTATATAACTTATGAAAGGCATAAATTGTGTGCGTCAAAAGTCTGCGTACGCTGGAAAAAATCTTTACAATAATGGATTGTAACTAAAAGCTAATACTTTTTAAGCTATTCCGTTCTTTCTATGACTCTCTCAGCATATTTGGCAAGGATTTAACTAGCTTAGTTGTTACATCTGTGGATATTTTGTTCCATTATTTTACTCTGACAGATTTGAGCATTTCCTTGTCATTCTTCCTGATTATTAACGCTAATAAATCCCACAAATGCTGTATTGTATTTAAGCCTGGGGACTAGGTTGACTTTCGGAATTGGTTTGGGACATGTCAGAACAGCCATGACTTAACAATGATTTCACAATGTGAGCCTTTTTCTTGGTACCTTTGTCCCACTGAAAGTAAAAATCATCACTCACTACAAATTTCTCGGCATATGCCCAGATATTTTACTTCAATAAGTGCAAGTAACTAATTTTGTACATTGTTGATTCAATAAATTTCAGATAACTAGCCGAAAGCATCCAATGCATCCTCCAACATTATGCTTCCTCCCTCAGGTTTGATAGTCGAAAAAGGATTATCTTTCTTAAGATCTGTCCAGGAATTTTTGCAGGCATATTTTTGTGCTTTTTGATGCTAAATTACAATAATTGCTTTCAATTGAGTACATTACATTTTTTCTAAAAAATATGTGTCTTAATTAGGTGTTTTTTGGCACAAGTCCTCCTCTTAGCTCTATTCATTCGAAAGATGAATGGCTTCTTGAGCGCAACTCGGCGTGATAGTAATCCTTTTTCAGTTTTCTTCGAATTGTAGTTAAAGTCAGACTTTTTTTCAATATCTCAGTGACACTTTTAGCTATTTGTGAAGCTTATAGTCTTGGATTTATTTCTATAGAACGTATTGCAAAGCAAGATTCTCGAGGTGACACTGCAGACGGGTCGCCGGATCTTGGCTTGGACATTAAAATTTTAGTTGATTTGTAGTTTATAAATACTTTTTGAATCAATGAATGTCTCCTATTAACAATTTCAGCATTTCCTTTAAAAATTTCCCTCTTTTCTGAAAATCTATGATAATTTTTCTTTCAATAATATTTCGATCTCTATTCTGTTGCCTGCCATGGAACCACAAAAGCTTTCAAATCTCAAATCCTAAGTAAATCATAAAAGAAGCTTATAATTACTTAAAAACATGATTTAATGCAATTATTTTACAATAAAAGGTCTTTAAAAGCTCTATTTTGTATGTGTACGCAGACTTTTGGCGCGGATGGTTGGTGATTATTTTCTGGTCATTCTTGTTTTTTCTCATTAAAGTGAATTTTGTTGCTGTTGTTTAAATAGGGAGATTTTGAAGAATTGCTGGCAAGTAATTTGATTTTCAAAAACGAGATTTTAATAGTAATTATAGCATAAGCACGTAAGATGATTGCTTGTACGTAGACTTTCGTAGGCAAGTATATGTATAACAGGAAACGCATCTAAAAGTCTGCAAAATTAATTCAATCAATAACTACAGATTTATTCCTTTATTACTGAAAAAACTGAATATTTTCCGATGAAAAATGTCACACTGTTCTGTACAATATGTCACACGCATTACTTTTTCATAATTATAAATAAATGCCTTCTCACCAAAGTGAAAGAGTTCTGAGTAACGATGACTTTTCTCCCATGAAACTTCACCTTTCGACTAATTAAGCATTAAAATTAAAAGCCTAACATCCACGTCGCATATTCGACGTTCTTTCACACATTTCATTAATTACACCTTCCATATTTAAAAATACTCTTATTTTAATTTTATTTCCTCGTATTTTTGAATATTCATATAAAAACAAATGCGTGTGAGACAAAAAAATGATTCTCAGCTCAACAAGATGACGCCATATTCAAATTCCAGATCCTTTTTTCCCCCTATATTCAGCCGTTGGGAGATGAAAAAATACCTCCATTAAAAAATGAATATTCATATTCTAGACTTACGAAGGTAGAACATCTAACTTTATTTTTTTTATTGCCAACAAAATCATCACATATGTGAATAATTAACCCCAAATTTGGTTCAAAATGCTTACTCTGCTTGCATTCAGCTTACTTAGCAGTTTTTTTTTAGTATTATTTTTTCACGAGTGAGACTCATTTTGAACTTTTAACTTCCTCATTATGCTAATATAAAACGATGCAGTGATTTAAAAAGAATAAATCTTTCTTTTTTATTTAATATTTTATTTCTTTTACGTGTGTGCTTAATAAGTCTTTAAATGACATGGTTATAAGAACTCTTTTCGATGTCGGAAGTTGTGTTTATGAATACATAAAAATTTTTTTTTTCTTTTTTTGCTTATTTCGTTAATTTGAGCGAGATGTTGAAATGCATCCTTACCACTTTATATACTTGTATGTATTTAGTTTGTTCGGGAAACTAGTTGCCTTTTCATCCCAGGGGGTCCAAAATAATGACCCTGTTCAGGGTTTCCCCCCTTTTTGCGAAGCGTTCGATGCATTTAAAATTTTTCTTCCACGTTTCCTTGCCTGTACAATATTTCGCTTTTTCTATTCCTGTATATAAATCTTTGTGTTTTAGAATCCCAAAGCATCCATAAATGTAAACTCGTTTCCTTTTATCTATTTTTTATGCCCCCCGAGATTTTTTTTCTCGTCCTTTTATAGAAAAACCCGGAGGACATTCGAAAACCCTTTCAACTCTCTCTTTTTTTTATTGAGAATACAAATAAACTTGTATAAAAACTACGCAAAAAATTATGAAAGGTATATCAATGTAGAAAATATGTTAACAATTACTAAAGATATATTTTTTATTTGTTTTTTATGTGATTTTGATTTGAAACCAAATCCGATATATTTAAATATATCCGTATTTTTTTATATATATTCGCAACAAGTGAAGGAAATTTTTTTTTATTGGTCACAGTAAGAAAAAATATATGTACCTTTTTTTTTAGTAATCTGCGTAAATGATGGAAAAAATAAATACATTATTCAGCGCTTACTTAAGTTATGAAATATATTTAAGGAAAATAAAACATTATGATCATGAATTTTTTTGAATTTATTTCGCTTAAATATATGAAAAATTTATTCATTAGAAATGAATTAGAATATGTTGTATGAACTTACACAATGCCTTATATGTTATCTTATGTACAACTATTGTTTGAGAATTTGGAGAATATTTAAGAATGATTTTAAGTGGTTGCGGTATTAAATGTCTTGCTGTTATAGTATATGATAGTTTTTGACTGAATATCGATAACAGTTTTCATGGAAAATGTATAGTTAAGATGAATATTTAAAAAGATAGAAATTTTTTGCTATTATATATATTTCAAATGTAAATTGAAAACTTAAAAAAAAAAAAAAATATGCTTGAATAATTCATAATTCTACCAATGCAATAATTGAAAATATGACATAATTGGTAATTATTTATGTAACTTAGTATTATTTTGATGATTCTTGTAGGGTTTCATGTACAAAAGTAAAAAAAAAAGGAATCATGTAATATGTAATTATATGTTATATGGGATACATGTGATATGTGAAAAGGCTAAGCATTGAAATTCTATGTAAATATTTGCTTTAAGTTTGTTAAAAAAGATTTTACTTAATTTTTTCAATTTTATTCGAAAATTTATTTATTTGCTTCATGATATTTAATAATTAATAGTAAGTTAATTTATTTTTTTGTTTCATGATATTGAATAATTAATATTGAATAATCAATAGTGAATAATCAATAGTGAATACTTAATAGTGAATAATCAATAGTGAATAATCAATAGCGAATAATTAATAATGAATAATTAATAGTGAATAAATTATAAGGTAATTTTTTTCATTACCTTAAAAACCTTGAAAATATTTTCCCTTTATACATTGGTTTAGCATAATATAAGTATTAAAATTAAATTTTTCGCTTAATTTATATTGTACAGCATTAATATATATATATATATATATATATATATATATATATATATATATATATATATATATATATATATATATATATATATATATATATATATATATATATATATATATGTAACTTTACGCATGAATTATTTTCAAAAAAAAAAAATTTGAATCAATTATTTTATATTTATTCTTTCATATACATATTTTTAATTCCTTCTTCCGAGTGAAAGAGTTTGTTAAAGTATTAATCATACATTTGAACACGTATGATAAATTAATTTAATAATACCATCATTATTTCTTTATTAATTTTCTTTTTCAATTTCTACTATCTCCCTATATATATCTTGTGCAAATTTTCAACCGTTAATAAAATACATTTTAAAGCGCTCAATTGAGTTGAAATTTTATATTCGCAATTATTTTAGATGACAATGTGGTAATTTAATTATAATTAATAAAAATTAATTGATTGAAACAAATGAGATTTAAACAGTTACAGATACGGTCAAATTGACATCCTTTTTTGGTGACTTAGCAGCCATTTTGGCGACTTATAACTTAGTTTTTTCAGAAATTTTAAAGCACTCATTTGAGCTGAAATTTTCTGTACGCGATTGTTTTAAATTAGAATACGATAATTTAATGATAATTGATTAAAACTAATTGACTGAAACTAATTATTTAAGGAATTACAGATACTGTCACGTTTGCTTCACTTTTATCGACTTGGGTCAAACTTAAAAAAAAAATTTTTTTTTTTCCTCACGTTTTATAGCATTTAGTTGAACTGAAATTTGTGTACACAATTATTTTGGATGACAATACGATACTTTAATGATCATTAATAAAAATTAATTGCCACTTAATATTGTGATTCTGTCATATTTATATACGTATTTACATTAATTGTAATTATTTGATAAAAAGTAACTAAAGTAAAATTTTTCTTTGTTGACCTAAGTAGGAATTGAATTTAATTATTTTTCATATTACTTGTTTTAAATTAAATTTTTCAACCCGATGTGAATTTATGAAGTGTTACAGTATTTTATGTTTTTTAAGCTACAAAAACATTTCACTTTTTGTTAAAACAATATACAATCTAAAATTAATAATAATTTAAAAACCTTTGCATTAAAAATGTAATTCTTCCTCCGTTTAATTAAAAATTTTCCTTACAAAAATATTTTATAAAAATAAGATTAAATGAAACAATTATATTTTATAATAAAGAGATCTATTTACATGTCCATTGTATTTTTACGTATACTGCATAATATTCTCTTGTATAATTTTCTCTCTATATGCTTTTTATTAAATAAAAAAAATGCATAAGTTAATAAAAAGTTAATAACCTAAAATTTTGTTTTTTGCAGGGAAGAGTTTCACGTTGACTATAACCTTGAGTACGAGTCCCCCTCAAGTCGCTACTTATGTAAAAGCAATTAAAGTCACTGTTGATGGTCCAAGAGAACCCCGAAGTAAGTTTTTTTATACAATTATTTTTTTAAATATCCTATAATCTTCATCTGCATTTTTATTCTTCTCTGTACAATATTACATTTATTTTAGTGAAAAATACCTCTATCGATGCAACAATGAATTAATATTGTTATATGGAAGAATATAAATGTGTATATATATAAATCTCTAGATCTGTTTAATTTTTTTATTATTATAGAATTAAATTATGCATTTATGTTGTTTTTCGGAGGCTAAAGATACATTTTATTCCTAACCCTCCAAGGAAGTCTACGATTTTTAATTGTTATCTTATTTAAAATTTATACCAATCGAACAGTGGAGCACACAAGGGGGGTCCTGGGAGTCCGGACCCCCCCAAAGCCCTTGATTTTTTCCCGATTGATTATAATTCTAAGTATATAGTACGAAAACTTTAATTAATTACTTGTTATTAATGATTGATTTTATTAATAAATGCTATTATTTATTTAAAAATTAGTTTTTTACTGTGTTTTGTTCCCGAAAATCGACAACATCAAAAGGAGCATGATGCAAGAATGGTGAATTTTCGACCCCAGCCCCCCCTGAAAAATTCCTGTGTGCGCTACTGCAATCGAATAATAATTTATATAAATCATTGGATAATCGAAATCCCTTGTGGTAGAGACTGTGCATGTTTTTTTTTACATGAAATTCTAAAGTGTATATATAAACACTTTTATTCTCTTTTTTTAATAAAGAGACTGATTTATCTTTGCTAAGAGAATTGTTCCTATAAGTGTTATATCAATGCTCTTGTTTGAAAGGATCTCGGAAAGAAAATATGATAATTTTTATTCTAGCTTTTTTTTATTAAGTATAATGTCGTTAAACACTACTCATGTCTAAGTGATGATTTATAAAATCTCAGAGAGCCTTAATCAAAGCAATAACTTGCTAATAAGCTGAATATGTATCATCATTTTTAACAATTTCTGATTTTGTACCCATTCTTAATGAAAATTGTATATCTTTGTATTGTAATTGTATTTATACGCGTACTTGCCGTTACCCACCCGCTTCACTGGGTATTTCACGATGTTCTGTAAATGTATACTGTTTACATATAGTATATGAATTATTGATATCTAGTATTAAGAATTCGATTGTATTGAAAAATATATTTATAGCTGTAACTCTCGCCTCTTGATATAAAAAGGACATAAATTAAAATATCTAAATTCTATTTATAACTAAAATAGAAGTAGAAAGATTTTTTGCGCTCACTTAACCTAATAATCAAGTGGATTTCCACCAAAGCAACTTTCGGTGGATCTCTACTCCATAAAATAAATATGCGTGCTAAATTTTAAGTCTAAATCTAACAGAGCAAAAACGGAATTTTTATCATCAATACCTCGTTAAGAGCATTCTTAGCGGATTCCGATTCAACAAAAGAAGCATGCAAACCAAATTTTATTATTATAGTCTTAGCAGTTCGAAAACGGGAATTTTGTCTATCAATACGCCCCAATAACGCTCCCCGTAAAATCCATTCTTAGTGGAACTCTATTCAATTATAAAGAAACATGCTCAAGAAATTTCAAGTAAATGGGTTAGATTCAAAAACAGGAATTTTTCTATAACACGCCTTAATCCCTTGCAACCCCACTGCTTTGGAGGTCCGTTTTCGAAAAACTCTTTGTAAAAGGAACTCTATTCCATCAACGGAACATACATTCTAATTTTCAAGCAGGTGGGTCTATTAGTTGAAAAGCGTCAATATTTATCTATTACGCCCCTTAACCCCCTCAGTGACCCTTGGGGATTAATTTTTTCCAAAACTATTTGGTAGCGGATCTCTACACCATGAAAGGAATCCGCTTACCAAATTTTAAGACTGTACGTCTAATAGTTTAAAAAAGTGGAAATAATTATCTTTAACGCCCCTTAAGCCCCCGCAACGCCACTTAGGAAGCGATTTTCACAAAATCCATCTTATAGCAGAACTCTACTTAATGAATGGAATTTGCTTACTCAATTTCAAGATTTTATGTCTGATAGTTTAAAAAAGGAGTTAATTGCCTATAACGCCCCTTAATTCTCCACAACGCCACTTGGGGGTTGATTTTGACAAAACCCATTTTGTAGTGGATATCTACTCTGTGAAAGAAATCCACTTACCAAATTTCAAGACTGTATATCTAATAGTTTAAAAATGGAAATAATTATGCCTAACACCCCTTAAGCGCCCTCAACGCCCCTTGGAGGTCGATTTTCGTAAAAATCATTATATAGGGTATCTTTACTTTATGAAAGAAATCTGTGTACCAAGTTTTAAGACTGTACATCTAATTGTTTAATAATGGAAATAATTATCTATAACGCCCCTTGGAGTTCGATCTTCGCAAAATCCGTTCTTAGCTGACGTCTACTCCGGGAAGGGAACCTACCTACCAAATTTAAAATCTGTAGGTTTAATAGTTCCGGAGATATCGTGATTAGTCAGTGAGTGAGTTAGTCGCTTTTCTCCTTTATATATATAGATATCTGAAATTGAGACGCTATTTTTTATTTATAAAATTTTTTCTTGAATAATGCGACTCTCGTAGGAGACTAAATAATTGAGTTGTGCTATTTTTAAGTCATTTTTACGCTTATAAATACCTCATTTATCTTACCAAAGTTATTTCACAAAAAGTTTAAATATATCTAAATAAAACATGATTTAAATTAGTTTTTAAGGTGTAACTGTTTAAGGAATACTAATTACAAAGGTTATTAACAATGAAGCAATTATATATCCTGTTTGAAATCATTGTTATTCCTTATTCGTTGTTTACATTTAGAATAAAATGATGGTAAAAAGCAGGGACTGACAGACGAGTAACGGAAAATTTTGCACAAAATACTTCATCTGAAAGATATCAAAGATTCCAGCGGAAAATTGGTGCATTCGAAACAAATTAAAGAACTAAGAATTTCTTAAATTAGACTATTTTTTAGAAATATTAACGCGTTCTAAATTTTAAAAATAAAGATTTCTGTTTTAAAATTATATCTTAACAATTACCTTATTTGGTTACGTAGCTAAGATAAAGTCCTGGATAATAATTGCAAATTGTGGAATGGTAAATCCATTTCACCCCTAGAATTAAATTTTTTTTATTACATCTAGAATTATAATAACATTCAGACATATAATGAATAAAACAGTGTTAAAAATAATTTACACGATATGTTATATGTGAGATTTTAGCAGATGCTGTTACGCATTCAGAGCAGATTTTATGATTCAGAAATTCTAAGACATAATTTACTCTAAACCCGCCGGGTTTACTCGGTGGTTAGCCTCGAGTAGAATGATTGAGGATGCATCCTGCCCAACTGATAATTATCTCACAGACAACACAGACTTGCTGCTGTCCTCACCTGCCAATCAGTCCCCAGAGAGCGTAACATCAACTCAAATGATGACTGATATGCCACGAAACTGCCCCTTCTTCTGGTGATACACAAAAGAATAAAGTTGTTTCTCCTATACAAACCTATCAATGATACACTTTGAATAATAGAGATAATTTTGGATCTTACAGAGATAATACTTCGTAATTTTGAACGTTCTTATATTTTGTTGGGTATATTTTGTGCGTTTCGAAATTGTATTATAATCTGAGAAGTATATAGTGGATGTTACTGTAATAAGATTATTGAAACGATAAATAAACCGATAGAGACATAAGTATTATCTCTATTAATGGATGAAAGAATGTACCTATATATATATATATATATATATATATATATATATATATGTATAATTCGTCTCTATAATTCTGGCTAAGGTTCAAAGCAATATGTTATATGGAATGATTTAATAATTACTTTTCAAAAGAGATTGACAAGGTATCTTCGAAATTTAGTTTGAAATTTTTAAAGGTATTTATTTGCTGTGTGTGTGTGTGGCAACAATTATTTGTGAATAATGATAGCAATTGAAAATAAAATGAAAATATGAAAATTTAATTACTTCAATAATTGCCAACCAAATTACGAGATTAGTATTATTTTTGTTGATATATCATTGGATTTACCACTTTTCTATTATTCTTATTAGTCATTTTAACTACTTTAGTTTAAAAACTGGAAAGAGTTGTCTTTTTCATCGTACTTTTTCCTATGCATTTTTTTTAAAAATTAAATTCTTGTTTCATGGTTTTATATTTTTGGTTTGATTAGTATTTATTGCATAAAATAGCTTCAGATAATTATTAAATAAGGACTAAGCTTTCTTTTATACAACCTAGCAGTCTGTTACGTTTATGAGGCAATGCAGACAGTTAAGCTACATTTATAAAATATGCGTGTTTTAAAATGTTAAGCGAAATGCTGTCCATTTAAGATTTTTATAGTGGTGACGGGTGAATTTCTCGTTTGCGATTAATTTAAGAATCCCAAATTGAAGAATTCATCACTATAATAAAAATAACAAGTCACTTTCACACTGAAGAAAACCTTCATATCTATTACCTTACCCTCAACCAAACCCGAAAACAGTTATAGCAAAAGAACCCAAAGAATCATCTTAAGTGAATTCCATCAATGAATTCGAGCCCTTAAGATTTTCTCTCCATATCTTTCTAAGCAAGAATTCCTTTTCGAGAATGATAAGAGTAGCAAAATTTCAATTGCCTTCTCTTTGCGATGAATAAACCGCATCTTATAGTGACTATCAAGCTTTGTGGCCAACTCTTTGTAAAGGATCTAGTTATGGTTAGGATCTGAACTGGGAGTAACCTTGTCGATGTAAATTGAATTTTGCGGAGCGCACCGCGATATGCGTAATACACAAACCCTTTCAGCCCAAAATGGCTCAAGTCCAAAAAAATGGAATTTCAGAATGTTTTTACTAAATTGCTTTACATTATCCATCTCAATAGTTACTTTTAGTAACTAAACATTTCGATTTTCAACAAAAACTACAGTTCAGAATGCATTTATTGGTTAAATAAGATAATGCAGCCATAATGAAGACAATGCTATCCGTTTTCGGGATGGCAAGGCAGTAGGACTTATCTCACATGTGAATCAATTGGCTGACATATTAAGGGATTCTGCCGAAAATTTACTTCTCCCCTGAAGGAGTTGTGTGACAATGAAACAGCCGTCTTTCCCGCCACAATGTGTAACTCATTTATGGGAGGTCTGTTTGAAAGCGGAATTGCAGTTGACACTAGGAGGGAATTGCTTAGCTCTGTCAAACGTGTGCCCTGAATTACTTCAGAAAAAAATCGTTTCTTATATGCGAATAAAATTTTCACCCGGGAAAAGGTAATACAAATTGAATTGGACACTTTTTGGGAACTCTGAAAATGAGTTTGAAATTTTGAGACGGGAAATAAATGCAAATATCATTCAAAACTTAGAGCATCAATATCACTGCATAGCTGGAAGCATTTTGGAATACGTCAGTAGTTTGGGATTGTGTAAGTAGTTATTTAGATTGCATTCATTAAAAATATTTTAGTTTTGAGTTGAATATTATTGATTTCATACTCTTTTATCAATTTTTGCATTAACTCCTAAAGCAGTAAATTTTTTTGCTTAAAATGTTCCAAAAAATGTCACCTTTTTTATCGCATATAACTAAGCAAAATACTTAATGGAATACAAAAAACCAAAGAGTTTTATATTAATTTTCAATTTTAAAGTTTTCACACTATTTTTTATTTTGTAATGGAACACAAAAAAAGCCTAAATGTTTTCTTTTTATAAGTACACCCTGCACGCTATGGAAGTTTTTTAATATATCTTAAAAATAATTTTTCTCATACTTTCAAATATATTTCATGTCCGTACCTCTTTTTCAAACGGTTGTGGATTTTGGATGTGTGTACACATGTGTAAGCACACACAATTTTAAGCATAGTATAATCCTAAGTCTTACATTACAATGGAGACAAACACAATATCTTCTTTTTTAGATAATCTTTCCATTTTCGATTCTTCTGAAGCAACAAACTGCATATTGCCTTGTCAATCCCTGTTCGTTATCGAATATTTTCAAGAATTTAAATTTCTGCCTTCAATGAAAAATTTCCACCTTAACCACAAAGAAAATCTCGAATGAGAAGTATTTAAGTACCATGGATAAACTGCATCTCTTACAAACAATAGCACTAATAATCTCACTATGAAAATAAAAAAAAATGTGGAAATCAATAAATGAATGAAGAATAATCTCAGTATAAGAATTAAAAATATGTGCAAGTAAAAGATTAAAAAAGAAGAAACTATCTGTGCTCGTTAAGCGTGTGGGCAAACCGGTTATGGCTAGCTTTCCATAGCCCATACGGTGTACGGGCTATGGATGATTGCTATTTTGTTATTTTATGAAAGAATATTTTTGAAAAGCTTTGTATCAAATTGATTTGAAATGTTGAAAAATATACTTAAGTTAAAATACAACACTGCATTTTTTAACTTTTTGTACTTATAAATATGTTTTTATTGCAGATATCTCAATTATATATATATATATATATATATATATATATATATATATATATATATATATATATATATATAATATCTTATTACTTTAACTATGTAAGCGGATTTAACAAAAAAGTATTTTATTTAAGTGATACATTTGATGAGATGTTTGAAGACATCAAAATATGAATTTCCAAGAAATATAAGCGGAAGAAATATTTTCATAATATTTTGACGATAATTCATTGGAAGAATGTTATTGTTTTCCCTGAAAAAAGATCATAAATTACGAATTAAAAAATCTCTCTTATAAGTAGTATTTGGTAAGCTGTTTTATTTTTATATCAAATTATATTTTTTAAAAATCAATTCTTGTTGGGATTAGACAAGATTGAAATTTGAATTATGCTATCATATGTATTTCCACCGTAACTTAATTCGAAATTTAACAATGAATTAAATGCAACAGTTTTTATAAAGAGTATGTCCCTATTACTCTAGCTATTACTTTATGAAATATGTATTATAAATTCAAATCTGTTTTTAATTATTATATATTTCTTACAAGGAATGAATTTATACAATTTATTTATTTAGTTAAAAGTGTAAGTTTCAGTTTCTACTCCAAGATAAAATATTATTTTCAGATATACTCGTGAATTTATACTCTTTTGTGAATAAATAATTCGAGTCAACAACGCCACCACAAAAAGTAAGACAAATTCAAAATTTATTCATCCCCTGCTCCCTAAAAAGCCCCTCTCATAGGCTAGCAAACGACCGTGCGGGCCCTCCCAAGAAAAGATTATAATCACCCGGAAAAAAGAAACCACAATTGAAATATGTATCGACATATGCTAGCTTGAGAACCATAATAAATAATTATAATGCTCGAACACGGACGCAGCATTAAAATCAATGTATCTACTTACACCTATCACCTGTAATTTCAAGAAGCCGCCGCAGGAATATTCACTTTGCCGTATCCAAATTGATAATTTAAGCGAATAACTCAATGATAGAAACAGAGGTACAACGCTTCTGTCATACGTATTGTCGATAATTAAATATGGTGCCTGGTATTAAGAAAAAAGAAGTGCCGTATTCATTATCGTGATCCATTGTAATTATGAGACTTTACGATGTATTTTTTTTTTGTCGTAGACAGATTGCAGCAATGGATTTATCGTTCGATGAAGTGTATCAATTGAAAGAAGAGGCGGGGTTGGGTATGTTCCGACATCAGTTTCTGGACTTTTGACTGTGGGGTGGAGATTTCTGACAAAGTGGACCATTTTGTATGCAGGTCGCGTTAGGGTACTTAAAACAAACCGTGTTTTGTAGTCGTTTGAGCCAGAGGTGAAATTAGTTGGCTAGATTCTTTCTCTTCTTTGAATTTTTTTTGTATTGTTTTTGATGTGGTGGATTTGCTCAGTTAACTTGTGAAAATATTTTGCTTTCGGTGAAAAAGTCATTGACGAGGCAGGATTTTGTTTTGGGATATTGACTCATAAAATTAGGTTATTATTGTTATTATAATTATTTTTTAAAATACTGAAAATAAATGTAAACATTACAGAGTAAAGCATTTCCTATTTTGAAGAGTTGAAAGGCAGAAAGTGTATTTTTCTCTCTTAAAAACCTTTTGGAAGGCAGATTATTTTTCCCGGTGCATTCTTATACAATCATGGAGTTAGATATGTCCTTAATTATATAAATTAGATTTATTATATTTTTTAATATATCGTTAAGCGCGCAAAGCTCCTTGCTTGGTTAGATTCGTGTCCTCCTAGGTAATAAGTAGTAATTATTTCTGACTATGAAGTGAGACAGTAGATAATAAAACTTCGAAAAAATTTTGCATCTTTCTTAAAACCTTTTTAACAAAAACTTAATTACTGAAACATAATTTAAGATTATTTAATTAAGTAAAATGAACAATTTTTTTTAAAAAAAATGAACTGGCATAGCTGTAAGAGACCCCAACCACATAAGTGTTTCTTAATTCTCATCGCAATATTTCAATAATTATGATATTAAGAATTATAATTTAAAACTTTTATCGAATAAAAAATAATGGTAATAACAAAAAAAAATACAGTACATTATAATAATATACCGTAAAGTAAAGTAAATTCCATTGGTTTTGGTTTCTTAAAAATATGTTTTGATAATGGTAAAAAAAATCTCAATCCGTGGAAGCTCAATTTTAGAAACTGAAGTTGAATGAAAATATGAAATTCAAATTAAATGAAATCTATATTATTTTCTGTTTTTCCCCCTTCTAAATATTACTCAGTAAATTTTTATAAACTGAACGAAATATTTTTTTAATGAAAAATTGCTCAATTCTCAATACTTTGTTGGATTGAAAATATTATTATTCCATATGTTAGAATTATATTTTTTTTAAAAAAATAGATACGGATAACATTTTATTGTAAATAGTAGTGCAGATTTTCTGTTCATATAGGTTCAGTGAGACATATTTGAATATCTACGTCAATCTTAACATTGTTTTCTTTACAGTTGATTATCTACATATATGTGTAGTAAATATTCCACAAATGCGTTTTTTAAGAATCAGTTTGTTTTCTTGTATAATCAAAGGATTTTGCTATAAAATATTTCAGTACTTTTCCGTTTCGCTGGCGCAGATCTCGCCAAGTTTGAGTTATTGGGGACAGCACACAATATTCACATAAAAAGTATTAATAAATATTACTTTTCAATAGTTTTCCATCCAATTTTGATATATTAGGGAAAATACGTTTCTGGTTAGAAAAAATACGCCTTGTTTTGAAAATGTGGTGGTAAAAGTTTTGGAGACTTTATCACCTGCGCCGGCGAAACGAAAAAGTGCCCATATTTGCTCTCCAAACTGTTAAAAAAATGTCAAAACTCATATTTTATAAAAAATGAAAAAAAAACCTGCATCGAGACAGTAAACAAGACTTATTTACGTAGTTCCGATTCTTCATTAAGTAACTAAACCAATGAAAATTTCGTACTCTGCAAATTGAAGGCAGATAGAAAAAGAAACCGTTCGAAAAGGCGATGAACCATTGAAAACTTCATTCTCTCAGCATAAAGGTAAAACCAGAACATTATCTCTTACGTTTTCTTTTTCATCCCACCTTATTTCCGTTTCAGCCAGAATCGTGTACAGACCTTATTATATATCCTTTCAAGGTCCTCTTTTAAAAAAGTGAGCAACCCAAAACGGCAAAAGCATTGTTTTAAAGCGGAACATCACGATTGCATTCCTTAAGTGGGCGTTTCTACTCGCCGGATAAAAACCATCTTCAAGTCTTGAACAGCTCTTAATGTCCACTACCAAGTGATAATTGTGGCACCCTTGCTTGACCGTTGATCCCTCACTTCCTGTGTTTGGGAAATTATACTTTTCCAGAGCTATATCTGTGCCATTGCTTTGGGCAATTGTACCTCAAGAAGTTTCGTATTTTTGATTGCGTTTTTCATTCGCGTATGGGAGCAAAATAAAAGTTTATTAGAAATTACTAATAATATACTTTATTTAAATATATATATATATATATGCTGTAGTATGATAAAAAAATGTTTTGGAAAATTTAATAAAATGAGATACATTAAATCTTGTTATTTGTTTTTAAATGAGAAAAGAATATAAAACAATGCACATTATATAAAACGCTATTATGTGACAATATAGAATCTTAACTTATAATTCTGTGTCTAGGAAACGTGCTAGAGACTCAAACAACCAGACTTAAGAATTCGATAGCTATTTTATTTCATTAAAAGTATTTGCATGCCTTAAACCTAATAGGAATTATAAAAGTAAGCTTATACTTCAGGTAGAGAAATATTTAAGTACTAGTATTTATAAGTAGAAGTAACAATTATTAATCGAAGTTTAAGCCTAAATTTAGAAATTTAGATTTGGTGTATCACTATCAAGGGAAGAGAAAATATGAGTTTCACAAAATCTTTTATATCGTGTTCTTAATTCAATTACTATTTTCTTCTCGATTAATTTAAATAGGAAGCTTACAGAGGACTTAATTCTAATCCTTACATACATTTGCTTGAACTTCAAAAAAATAACAGAGGGCTCTCTCGATAGGATAGAACAAAATATTTTAAAAAAACGAGCTTAAGCTTTTTATTAAGAGATAATTCTTTTCAAATAAAAATATTTTGTGTATGCACCATATTCTGTATTAACTGTATTATTCATTTCTTTCTTATGTATGTTCCATTCTGAGCTGACTAATATAATAATTATACTTTTAATACATTTAGGATTTTTTTTCTTGGAAGCATCCAGGAATGAATTTAGAATGTTTTCATTAAAAACTTTGAGATTTTTTTTGTATACGCTGTATCGTAATTACGTAACGCTTTGTATTTGATATTTACCATTTTGATTTGAATATTCTCCTACGTGATTCTTTGTTGATGTGTGAATCTGGAATTTAATGATTATTTTAATTAATTTTTTTTAATTTTTTAATTTTGAATAAAAATAGACTAATTTTTAAAAATAAAAGACGGAAATACATGCACTAAATTTTTGATGTTATAACATTGATGTAAATATGCGTTAATAGGAAAATTTATTATTATATATAAAGGGTGTTTTTTTAGAGGTATAGAACTTTAAATTGCAATAAAACAACGATGTATTATTCGATTGACATGAACTTTTTTTATTCGAAAGATAATCTTGTGGCATTACATTTTAAATATGATTTCTGGCATATGACTGCCTCGGCTGGCTCGGATGTTGTCCAATCTGGACGTCCAATTTTCGATGACTTTTTCCAACATTTGTGGCCGTATATCGCCAATAACACGGCGAATGTTATCTTCCAAATGGTCAAGCGTTTATGGCTTATCTGCATAGACCAATGACTTTACATAGCCCCACAGAAAATAGTCTAGCGGTGTTAAATCACAAGATCTTGGAGGCCAATTCACAGGTCCAAAACGTGAAATTAGGCGGTCACCAAACGTGTCTTCTATACCGATCACGATTGACTGTAACGTTGTGACCTTCATCGTTTTTGAAGAAGTACGGACCATTGATTCCACCAGCCCATAAAGCGCACCAAACAGTCAGTTTTTCTGGATGTAACGGTGTTTCGACATACACTTGTGGATTAGCTTCACTCCAAATGCGGCAGTTTTATTTGTTGACGTAGCCATTCAACCAGAAGTGCGCTTCATCACTAAAGAAAATTCGCTTATGAAGTCATCGAAAATTGGACGTCCAGATTGGACTACATCCGAGCCAGCCGTGGCAGCCATATGCCAGAAATCATATTTAAAATGTAATGCCACAAGATTATCTTTCGAATAAAAAAAAATTCATGTCAATCGAATAATACATCGTTGTTTTATTGCAATTTAAAGTTCTATATCTCTAAAAAAACACCCTTTATAATTAGAAATGTAACATGTGTATATATATATATACATGTGTGTGTGTGTGCGTGTGTGTATTTAATTCCCAAAAAAATATTTTGTCCTGCTATTTATTTGCATTTGTATTTAATTAATTTAATATAATTGAACTAATTCAGAAAGGGAATGACCATTATAAGACTAGAATTTTTAACGCACAAATAGAAAATGTCGTGAAATTGATTTTGTGGTAGTGTAAAAGCGTATATTTAAAACTGATCTGTAAATGAGCAAGTAATAAAATGGTGTAGTTGTATTAATTAATTCCTTATAGTTCGCTCCGGACGTGTTGTGACGAATGAAAACTAATTGCAACTAATACTTGCATTATACTTTATTAATTGAATCATAAATTTCAAAAGGATGCATTTAAAATAATATGAGTTTACTGGAATTCAAATTTTATCAATAATTGTATCCACTCTATATAATTATGTCCTTTATTAGTAAAAATAGATAAATGACGTTTGGTTTCTTGTTTCAATGTTATTTATGATCATTCAGAAAACGTAACCTTGTTAATTTGCCATTCATGATTTCCCTATTTGCACAAATGTAAAACACAAATTATTTTTTTACTCAAGAAGTAAAATTGCCTACAAATGACAGAAAGGAAACAATTCATAACAAATGAAAAAAAATTGCTGATTACCGATATACCCTTCATTTTGCAATAAATCGTATACATGTATTGAAAAAGAAAGGAAAGTTTTGTTAAAAGACATTAAAAATTTGATTGATATTTTTCATTTATCATTAACTCTGGTTTTTGCTTACAGTAAGTTTAGAGAACAATGAAGTAATTAAAGTTGCAGTCAGTAAATAACATTAATTTCACTATTTTTCAAAACCTTTAACGTATATCCTAAGATTATTCGTACAATAGTTCAGAATTACGAAAGAAAAGTCTAATGATACATATAGTCTATATTTGACATTTGTAATTACTCATCTACTCTCCTAACAAAAGACAACTCTTAATCTACAATTACGAATACATCAGATACGAAAAAAATGCTCGTCAATATATCGAAAACAGGAAAAAGAAAGCACTCGGTTGATTCAAAAGGGCAATAATTACAGTTTTTCTTTTTCTTTTTTCCTATTGTGTAGAGCAGAAGTAATTACC
The DNA here is from genome assembly GCA_019973935.1 of Trichonephila clavipes. NCBI lineage: Eukaryota > Metazoa > Arthropoda > Arachnida > Araneae > Nephilidae > Trichonephila > Trichonephila clavipes. The sequence goes on along the minus strand of BMAU01019100.1, from coordinate 101,221 downwards.
AACTGTACATATACGCAGGTGCAATCTGGAGATCGGACTGAATTCCAAGATTTTAACAACTCTCGTACCAAAGGTTTTTCCTTTTTTTTTTTTCCCTCCCAAGTATCCCTCAAGTTTAGCATACGGTGAGAACTTCAGAGACCTTAGTTCCTCTGGCAATCTCTTCCATGCTATTTAGTATAGACGAATAACAATAAAAAAAGGAAACTGTTGAAACAAAAACGAATTAGAGTTGACCCAAGTGTCTGACCCCTTTGCTTGCAACCTGTGGTTGGAAACTTCCTGACCAGGAGCTTGCAGCCAAAACAGGCCATGCTTATGGAGAAATGGTTTGCGGGTGCACCGTATATCATTTCAGAAAAAGAGCATTTATGAGGGAGGTGGAGTTTTGGGGCTTTGCAAAGGCTCAATTTTCAGTAGTGCTCCAGGTTATACGTGTCCGCAATTATCGTGGCACCCAGTCATTACCGAGCGAAATTTGTTGTGTTTTATGGTCGTTTGTGTTCAAGCCTTTTCAACAATGGCTCGACTGTCTTTCAGTGCTGTTGGAGCTATAAAGTATGAAAAAAGTTGTTGTTTTTGATGGATGGAGTGGTAATATGGTGGACTTAATAGACTGGCTACTGTATTTTGGGTTGTCATTTCCTCTCATAACGGGAAGTAAATGGTGCTCTTAAGGCACAGATTTTTTTTTTTTTTTGCAAGATATTCGACGAAGCATTTTTTTTTTTTGATAAATTATTCAAAGACCACGCTTCGTTGGCTTTTCACGCTAGTAATGTTAAAAAGAATTATTATAATTGATGATTACTTTGGCTTAAAATATTATATGTGCTGTTTAAATGAAATAGTTTTAAAAACATGCTCATGGCTTGTGATTTTAAACATTTATGTATTTTAAATTTGAAAAAAAAAATGTTAGAATGTCAAATTCTTAGAAGAGTGTTGTGATTTTAATAATGATTACTCAATGCATTATAACACAAATAGTTTTAAGGGATGTGAAATTAACAATTATAGTGCTAATTAAATTTTAGGTAAAGAAAATCAGGTATGTGCTGTTTTTACTGTAAAATATATAAATATTTCAGATAACAATTATAAGAAAGTATCAGGGGAATTAAAAAATGTGTGCGGGGTTTCACTATAAATATTAATGATCAATTTAAAGGTATATTTGTGTAAAAAAATGTGCAAATGTGAAACATAGATTTATGAATAAAAAATAAACACCAGAGTTTTTTCCCCTTAAATTAATGCATTTTAATGAACAATATAACAAGCAAAAACTTTTCATCTTTTTCTTAAGTGGATTTATGAATCGTTCTGCAATACGTGATTCCCCCCCAAAAAAAATTATTACTACAAAATTTGTGAAAATTTTGTAAGAGCTTGAACACAATAATGAAAAAAAATTCTTATTTTGAAAATTGCTGTTTCCTTTACGTAACCGTAACTGTATTTGCTGTCTTTTAGAGAGAAGGGAAGAAAAAAGTAAGAAAAGAGAACGTGAGAAATTTATAAATAGATTCTACTTTTCTTTGAACTTAAACACTTAATCTGTATTAAAGTAATTGTGTCGTGCCGATGTATCTGCACAAGTATTAAAAATATTCAATTGTCACATTAATGATATTTCTAAGATTCTACTTTATAAGATTCTAATGATTTATTTATATTAATTTATTTTTTATTAATTTAAATTCTCTGTAAAGTTAATTGATTTGTATGTCTTTTTATTTCATCGTGTTATTTATCTTACAATATAATTATATTACCGTATATGTATTAGAATATAACTGGCATCGAAATTTTTCATAAATGCAAGAAGTATTTCAAGGGGGTGAGCCAGGGTCGGAAGACCACCATTCTCGTATTATGCTCCAATATGCCGCCCAACATATTCTTTTGATTTTGTCGATTTTTCGGAACAAAAAACAGTAAAAGATTAATAATTGAATAAATAATTAGTATTAGTTAATATTATTAATTATTAATCACAAATATTTAATTAAATTTTCTGTGCTATATACATAGGATATTAATCATTAGAAAAAAAGTCAAGGGCTTTGAGGGGGTCCGGACCCGGGACTCTCCCCCTCCCCTTGTATGCGCCACTGATATAGGGTTATTCATAATTCACTTCAGGGTTTCGAAACGCTGAAAAAAAAGGTAAAAAAAAATTTTAAAAAAAAAGAAAAAGAAGGGGGAGGCGGGGGGAGAATACAGAAAAAAAAAGAAAATTTGAAAAAATACAGAAAACAATTCAAGTTTTATTTACATACCTTACAAGTGTTCTATATGTGAAACTTTGGTTACATGGCATACATCAATGCGACAGCCCAGTTCTTACCTCACTCCAATCAACATGGTACTATCAACGTTATTGATAGCCCGTGTTATTTGAAAACTTAATGTTTTACATGAGACGAAGCTTTCATACCCTTTTTGCAGTGTGATGTAGTAAAACTTCGTGAAAGGATAAAACAGGCTGTCAGCTGTCAATAACGTTGATAGCACCATGTTGAGTGCAATGTGGCAGGAAAGGGACTATCGCATTAATGTAAACCTTTTAACCAAAGTTTCACACATGAAACACTTGCAAAGTATGTAAATTAAACTTGATGTTATTTTGTAATATCTCGAATGTTCTTTTTCGCTGTATCCGTCTTAGTTTTTTTTACTTAACAGCTTCGAAACCCTAGAGAGAATTACGAATAACCCTTCATATTCAGAAAAAAAAGAAGAGTTCGAATTGAATGCGATATTCATTCGTTTTTCATACAAAAATTCAAAAAGAAAATGAAATTCAATCAAAGAAACATTTATTTATATATATATAAAAATACATAATACATCAGTAATAAAATTAGATAACGTTAAACAAAATTAGGTAATATTTGAGAAGTAACAACACACAAGAGAGAGAGAAAATTAAAAAAAAGGAATATACTATTACCTAAACCTCGAAGTTAGAACAAGTCAATTTCTTTAACGAAAATGATTAGTCTTAAAATATTGCGTTAAATCCTTGCTAATACAGTAATTACATTTTGAATTTTATATTTTCATACATTTGAAAACACGAACTGTTGGTTTTCTCAAGCATTTGAAAATATAAATTTGTAGATTGATGAATATATAAACAAGGTGTTAAAATCACTCTGTTTCTAATACGAAAAGTTTTTATGTACATGTGTTGTGCCTTTATCATTTTTAAAAAAATATCTACTTTCCACATGCTTTAAATTTTGTATTTCCCTAAATCAATATGTTTATAGTACCAAAATCTATCAACCTTTGTGTAATAGATTAATGAAATCATAACGATCATAATCTTTAGTCAAAATTAAATAAAATAATTATTTATATCCAATTTTTTCTAAATAATCAGCAAACAAATATTTAAAATGCTAAAAGTGCAAAATGAGGGTGCCACGCAACAATCGTGAGAATAGTAAATTTGTTGTAAGAAAAGCCCTTAAAAAGCTTACTATTAACTGTCTTAATATTTCGATAATTGAATATTTTGCTACGCATCAAATGATGACGTATGTCTTCATGAAATTTATCGAAGGAATACTTCATTTTTGGTTATACGAAAAACCGATTTTATATGACACGTAAACAAATTCTAAAACAATCAAGCTTAATTAATAAATATTATTTTAGAATAAACAAATTCTTTGAAAATATAATTGTATGAATATGATTGTAGCAAATAAAAAAACGAACGCAGTACAGAGTTTTATTTTCCATTGCAAAAGTGTTTGAAAAAGTTTGATAATAAGTTATAATACTCAAGCCCAACACAAAAACTGTTACATTTCACTTATTTTCTACACTCCAAAAGCAAAGTATTTTATTTATTTGATTTACCATACGAAAACAGTAAGTGTGGCGTATATCTATTCTAAGTTTCCTTCCCCTTCATGGAAAAAAATCATCTTCGAGATATTATACACATAATTCCTGCAGATACGTTCGTTAAAAAGTCATCATTATACACGCCGTTCTTACTTTATGAAAAGTTTTCCTAGACAGTCATTATTCAAACAGAATTCAACTTGTATGCGTGTTTTATTTTTCAGAGACCCGTCTCCAAGTTTATTCACGCCAAGACACCGGGAAGAAAAGTTTTTTGGGGGGAATTATTATCCCTACCCATGTCGGCCAAAAGATTCCACCTTTCCCATCCCATTATTACTTTTGCTTGGATAACATTGTTGCTATTTTTTTTGTTTTTGTTTTTTCATAATGAGTTGAACGTGAAGGGATGAAGTGAGTGCAGCACATTGTTAACACACTGATAACAATCAAGTATCTCTCATCAAAAGTAAATAAATAAACAGCCAAAATAATTGGATGTGCGATTATGATAAAAATGTTACCCTCTTAAGTATGGGGGAGGAGTAAAGGAATGACATGGCAGAGAAATGTGCGTTTTTAAAAGTTTTCTAAAAGGATCAGAGTTTTCGAAATTAAAATAGTCGCTTCTACCTTCCCTTCCGTGTACAATTGTGTGCTTTTGTTAACCCAAATTGCTCGCTCTTTTAATTTTCTCAAGCGTTGTCAGGGGAACTTTGAGGGTTCGGAAGTTTTTGGAAGTCTTGCCAAATTTGGCGCCATATCTCTCTTTTGATTCTTTTAAGAAAGCGAAAGTTAGAGGTGTTAGATTAACGTTGCACTATAAAGCAACACGAGGGGTTTTGGTGATGGACCTCGTAATTTTGAACCTTGGTTAAGTGACGAGGACAGCCGATGAATTAGCATCTCCCTCTTCTAACTATCAAGCCATCCCAACAGGACATTGAGCAGTAACGTACATCGGCCCCCTGCACACGGCGGATCTTCAGTGGCACCAGGACTCGACCCCCCCCAGAAATATTATGTGAGTGGATTCGCCTAGTGGTTGGAGTTGTCGAGAGGCGGGTTCTTTTCCGAATGCCGAGACCCACTATTAAAAAGTTTGATGCACGTTGAATTTGTAATGGCGCAAAGTTCTCAAGTTGGTGTTGTGGGGAATTTAGGAGAGTAGGATGTTGGTTAAGGTATCATCTTCGTCACCTGACAACGGTCCAAAATTACAAGATCTGTCACCCATAGCCGTCGTGTTTCTTTAAACGGGACGTTGATTCCCACTCACCTACCCAGAAATAGATGTTTAAAGTTGATGCAAGGATGTGTTGTATTATAAGTTTTTATAATGTTTTATCATCACTTAAACTACTTGTTTGAAAATGAAAAAAAAGTACTTGAAATTTTCAAAAATGCACATGATATTTTAAGTTTTTATTATTTACAAATATTATAATCTTCGGAAAAAAGGTGTGCCAAACCAGCAGCAATAATTTTTAATTGAGGTAATATTCCTAAAAATAATAATTATCTACCAAATTAACATGTTTTTGTTGAGATTAACAAAATATTATAAATTTGACTTCACGTTATGATCAAACATTTACATTACGACAAATTAAAAAAAAATTCTATCTTCGAAAAGGTTTTCAAGTGAAGTTGAGAAGAATATTTCTTCCATTTTTTTTTCTCAATGCTCTTGCTGTCAATGTCTTTATATAACTCTCACTTTATAATCTTGACTCAATGTCTTGACAACTCTCTCAATGGTCTTCGAATGTCAACTTACGGATCCCTTAGAACTTGTTCTTTCCGGGGAGGGGGGACGGGGAACCCTATTCCACCCTTAGCAGAACATATCTTAATCGAATGTTTAATGTAGATGAATACATAATAGTTACTTAATATAAAGACTTGTAAAAAAGAATATTGCATTTGTTATTGAAATTGTTCAATATAGTGTTAGAGAGAGAGAGAGAGAGAGAGTAGAGAGAGTGTAATTTACTCATTAATAATATTAACTTGTGCTCCTGGTGTCTCAGCTCCTTAGTGAATATAAATCTATTTTGCATACACACTTACTATTTCCTTTCCGAATTTTTATTTTAAATCGTGAAACTTCTGGGTATGCTTCGTGAAACTCCAGGGTTCCATTGCAAATAAATAAAAGAGCATGATTTCTTTTAGAATAATATATTTTTTTATTGGATCAAATGATTTATGTTCATTGACGTTCTAAAAAAACTTAAAAATCATTCTAAAATAATTATAAACTTTAAATGATCCTTCAATTAAAAATATAAATGTAACTAAGTGGACCATAAGGGATGAACTTTGTATATCACTGAGTTACATGTAAAAGTAAATCGCATAATATTTGTTTTTTTGTTTTGCTTTTGGTACGAAATTATAGTTTGGAAATTCATAAACACTTTGAAAGAAATTTCTATTTCTCTCTTCCCCTACCATAATTTTTATATACTAATCTAAATTAATTAACAATTCGAATGATTTAAAACTTATATATACAAATTAAATGTTATTGATTATCTGCCGCTGTTGGCAGATGGTCTTTGATTATACACACACGTACGCGCGCGTGCGCACACACACACTTACACACACACATATACACGTGTTTGTGTTCATGTGTGCTTATCTGTGTGTTTATTTTTGCCTGGAAAATGTTCCTTCAAACATGGTAAATTAAAATCTCAGAAATATATTAATTAACCCTTTAACCGGTCAATTTTTTTTTTTGCCCAAAATATTTTTAAAAAAAGAACATATTTTTATTGTCTCTCAGCATTATACTTAATAAAATGAGAAAATAGAAGAATATTATTTTAATTTTCAACTTAAAAGTTTTCATACTAGTTTTGATTTTATAATTGTGGAATACAAAAATCCCCAAATGCTTTCTTTTTAAAGTACATTTTGCATGCTAGGAAGAAGGTTTCTTATATCTTAAGAGAATCTCTCTCATACTTACAAAAGCTTTTCATGTCCATTCTTCTTTTTCAAACGATTGAGAGTTTTATGTGTGGGCATATATATATATATATATATATATATATATATATATATATATATATATATATATATATATATATATATAAGAAATATGTATTATTTATCAAAAACAAGAAATAATAGATAAAGAACATAACAAGAAATAGCATAATAAAAATATATAAGCTGAACATGAAGAACAAAAAATTATAGAGAAATAAAAGAACTACAAAAAGCAGAACCTAGCGAGTCAGAAAGCAATTTCGGACTTAGGACCGAATAAGTGGGGTTAAACTAGTTTAAAGGCGCCAACCTTCCCCCTTTGCAACTCGGTAGGAAAACCAAATAAAATAAAATAAACAAAACTTCAGAGTATGGATAACTCAGAGAGCATGATAAAACCAATCACTACTATTATGTAACAAACTCTCCCAAAACTCTTAATGCAGAAAAAAATCACAAAATCACAAAATAATTATGTAAGAAAAGTAGAAAAATGCTAAAACAATTACATAAGAAAAGTATCATTCAAAAATTAATTTAACAAAATTTCTTTACTCACAAAGCTTTTACGAAAAGAAACAAGCGTCTTGCCATTAATGAAAGTCAATTATTCACTAAGTTAAAAATTCGAAAATACATAACCACATCTTTTGAGCTGACTTTTATACCAGCCAGAAAAGACAAGTATAAAATGACGACAATCAAATATGGTAAAATTTGAATTGGTTGATTGTCAAAAATGTAAATTTGCTAGGCTATAATTTGGTTGGTTGTCAACAATGTGTAAGATGTTCAAGATGTGTGTGGAAAAAATGTAAACTGTGATATGAGTGTTATGATATAATCTTCACAGCAAGACCACTAACATGCTGACTTTGAAAACCTATTGTTGTGTGGTGGATTTGGAATTCGAAGTAGCAAGCCGGTTAATGTATATATATATATATATATATATATATATTGAAGCGTGGTGTAATACAATGCCTTACATTACAATCGAGACTGAAATATATATTTTCTAAGATTATCATTCCATTTTCATTTCTTCTCAAACAACAAATTGCCCATTGTCTTGCCAATCCCAGTTTCTTATTGAAAATTTTCAAGAAGCTAAATTCCTGTCATCAAAGAAAAATTCTCGCCATCAGCACTAAGAAAAATTCGAATGAGAAGCATTTTCCATACCACGGACAAATTGCATCTCTTAAAATCGCTAGCACTAATAATCTCACTAAAAGGATTGGAAATATACGCAAATCAAAGATGGAAAGAAAAATACATATCGGTGGTCGTACTGTACGAGAGCAAACCGATTAAGAGGTTAAATTTCAGAATACGATTGATCAAAGAGAATAAACTAATTTATGTTTTCAATTTTAAACATATGGAAGATATGGGATGAGAAAAAGTAATAAAAATAGAATTTAAGTACAGGGATGAGAGGACGCAAACTTTGAAATATCTGAAATTAGAGTTTCCATCTAGATTTCGCAAGAAATACATTTCCAGTATGGCAAAAAAAAAAAAAAAAAAAAAAAAAAATCCTAAAAAACATTTAAAAATCTAGTATTTTATGCAGCAATAGTATCTAAAAAATTATAAGTTGTCTTATAATAAAATAATTCTTAAGACATTTATATTTCGATTTGGCGGTTGATTGGCGTTTTCTCGTGGAACTCATGGTTTCCGGCAACCCGAGCGGACATGGGCGGCATAGAAAAGGAAGCGTCGCGATTCGTAACTTCTCAGCAGTTGTTAGTGTTGATTCTACGACTTAGTCTTCCACTTGACGAAACCAGAATAATTGTCAAGGAATTGGTCACGGTTAATCACTCACCTTTTCCCTTTCTCTTCTGCTTTTTTCCTCTTTCTTTCAATTGTTTCATTATTTTTTCCCCCGTCGCCTAGTTACGCGTTTCTGAAACGAGAAAAATTTACAACTTCGTTGCGATACACATTATCAAATTAAGCTCTTGCGGTTGCGTCGAATTAATTTTCATTCGCTTTATTAGAGAACCACTGAATTAAAAAGAAATGAATGAATGAAATAAAAAAAATAGAGAGACAAATGGAAGATATTTGAAGAAATGGGCGTAAATTATCTCATTTGATAAGTACTTGTGTCGGATTTATTTCGTCATCTTTTGCAAAGGAGATTGGGAAAGTGTTTTAAAAATAAGAAAAGGGGATTTTTGTAATCTTATTAATATTTAGTTTGAAGTTTCATTCGAGAAATAATGAGCAGCGACTTTTATTTTGTGTAGCGGAATTATTTAATGAACGAAAGTAAGTTAAAAGTTTGCTATGTCTATTGCGTCAATTATGTAAAATTTGGTGATCCAATTTTTATTTATTTTTAATAATTTGTAATTAAAGATCATATTAAGCTTCAAATGATATGATAAGTTTTTCAGTATATTATTAGACGGAAAAGAAAATTATTCGGCAAATTTTCGCGTCAAATTTTTCATATATTTTGCATGAACACGCATTTTTCTGTATTTTACAAAATAGAAAAGCCAAATTTTTGATTAGCACAGTTCTTTCTAGGAATATGTATCTGTCGTTAATTAATATAACACCTATATCTTTAAGAAAAATTATTATTTTTATATAAATAAATTATGCTGGTAGGAGAAAATTGCTTAGTCATTCCTTTGATGAGATAAAAGTTTCTCAAACCAATTAAAAGTCAATACGGTTCTAATGAGGATGATATATAGAGTGTTCGAAAAGCATGATTAATGATTTTTGAATGATTAATAATGAAACGAATAAAGATTTTTTTTCACTTACGGAGTTTAATGTTCCATTTAGAAAAGATTGAATTTTCTGTTTTCGGAAATACAAACTAGATAGCACAACGTCCTCTTTTTTTTAAAAACATTTTCGTTTCAAAATGGCTTCACCGCAAGGAAAGTCGCAGCTTGTAGCATGGCTTTTCAAATTTAAATCTGCAATAAATGTACAGTGTAGAAAGGGTGCCACCATACTAGAGTTCGGAAGTGAGAAAAGTTTCCCGAGCAATGGATTGAAATAGGAAGACCAATAATGTATCCACCTAGAACTCTAGACTTGTGTAGAAAAACATTGTTTACCAATTTTGAATTACTGACACTGATAAAATGAAGAGTTGAATTACAGTGGCCAATCAGATTTGTGATCCTGCATTGCTTCATAGAACGTGGCGAGAAATCTCGAATGGACGCGATATTTTACGTTCAGCTAATGGTGTGCGCGTTGAAATAGTGCAATTAAGTATTGTGAAAAAACTTTGATATTTTCTTTACGAAAAAAAAAAACAAAAAACCGTAAGTGAATATCTTTATTTTTTTATAATTAATATTTGAAAGTGCAGTCATACTTTTCAGACACTCGGTACTTTTGTTTCTCAGAATAAATATATAATATTGTTTGTTATTTTTAAAAGTTTTTTAATCCACATTACATTTGAACATTTTCCCAATGTTTGGCATATTTCTATCCTTTACATTCTTGTGTACTAATTAGAAGGTTTGTAATGGTTTATCGGAAGTTTAGATAGTCTTTTTGTTAAACTCTTATTGATTTCTTCAATATATTTCGTGAATTTCAAAAAAAAAAAAAAAAAATTTAAAACCATATCCTATCAAATAAAAAAAAAATCATATAATTGGAAGTAAGTATTTTTAAGAAGTGAACATTTTTCTTTAAATTTTAAAAATGCAAGCAAATTATATAAAATAATAAATTAAACTTTTTCTTTTCAGATTTATGAAACGTTAAAACCAAGATAATAATAATTACACAGAATTCTTATTAGTTTTTGTTACACAACTTCAATGCAGAGATAGTGTAATTGTAACTACTGATTCATTTCAGATCTATTTATATTAACTCTGATTCTTATAAAAGATCTAAATCTTGAAGAAGAGAACTGTGAAACCATGCTCAGAATCAAAGAAGTCAAATATGGCGTAAATTCAAATAACAGGATATTGAATTGATGCAGTGTCACATTCAACGAGTACATCCTGAAACTACCGACTGTGAATTCAAAATTTAATCTTCATTGGTCATTGGCCACTGCGTCCACATTTACGACATCGTAACTTTTACGATATTTGAAATGGAAGCACAGTCTTTGCTTTAATAACTCTTGAATATTATAAACGTTTGACCTTAAATAAGTTATCTGTGTTATATATAGTAAAACAGTATAGCATTGAAGAAGTCCACAGGAATTTAATATCAATTTCAACATGTCATTGATTTATCTTTAAATAATTAATATTATTTTTGAAACAAAATTAGTGCTTAGTTTCATTTTGTTAGGTGCTGGCTAGGAGGCGCAGTTGGTTTGGCGCTGGCTTTGTACGCCCAAGTTTGCAGGTCTGACCCCGGCCGAAGTCGGCGGATTTTCTTGATGCTGAAAATCGACGGTGTCCATGTAGTATGATTATACTGCATGTTAAAGATCTCTAGTGTGTCTATTTGGCTTAGTACTGCAGGCAAAATTAAATTCCTAGTACAATATCGCATCGTCAGAGCTCAGGTGCTTCCCTCTGGGGAGGAAGTTGAGCGTCAAAATTACATTGTAACAATTAGTATCCACCGATATGGTGCCGCACTGATAGGTGATACCAGCTCTCAAGGAATTTACTAGGTTTACAATAGTAAAATACCAATCCCCTGCACCATTTGGGGAAAATATTTAGCTAACTGAAATTAAGGTAATTACATTCTATTGAAATAGCCTTATATCATGAAGTTCAATTTTTTATGGAAATTTTTTTGACTCGCTCCATCAAAAGTAATAATAGAAAGCGTTACGGTTTCTTTTTATTACTTTATTTATTTATTGATATCATCTTATTAATCTTTTTTAGAATCTTTTGGCGAACATACGCCGCATACCGTTTCATATTCATGGAAATTTTTTGTATTCATGTTTAAGCTTGTTTTCCAGATAACCTATGTGGCCTCCGTAGCTGAATGGTTATGATTATTAACTTGCGTCCGACGTTGTTTCTGCTCTGTTGTAAGTGTGAGTGCTGATGTCATTAAATACCTTATGCGTAAAGGGATTGATACACGTTAAATATTTCGAGGTTTTATGTCTCCACGTTGGCGTGGTGAGGAAGTTTGGAGAGGGGGTTGCCATCTCAAGCGTCATCCCTGTCATTTGGTCATTGTTTAAGACCACGAGATCTATTGTCAATAGACTTTATGTTGCTTCTGAGTGCGATTTTAATAAAAAATCAATCAGTCAATCGATCAAATAAATACCTAATGGGAAGAAGTTTCATGAAAAATCCAAATGGAAGAAATTCCTAAATGACTTAAAAAAATTATATTATCCATAGGTTTGATGGGTGCTTATAATGACCTTGTCCTAATGAAGCTCTAATGTAATCTTTTATAGGGAAAATGTGTGATTTTTTTCTTCGCTTGGCCTAGATTTAAATTTATTTAGAATATTACACTATTATGAAATACCCCTGATTATGAATAATTGAGGGCCTGTAAATGTTCGGATTGGACGTAAGATCGATTAATGTGATCTTAGTCTAGAAATTCAGGTATTCATTTTTTAAAAAAATTAACCTCTTATTAACTTTAAAAATTACATTAAACGAAATTGTTACTTTTGAAATTAGAAATTTCTGTTTGAAATCATATTTACATAGAGAAATCAGAACATTTTTTTACATCAGTATTAAAATGGTGTGACGCGTCTTATCTCATCTTCTAAAACCAACTGTGCAATCTCATCTTCTAAAACCAACTGTGCAATCTCATCTTCTAAAACCAACTGTGCATTTTAACCCCTTAATAAATCAATTTTTTTACACAAAATGTTTTTGAAAAAAGGCACATTTTTTATTGTACATAACTAAAAACCATACTTAGTAGAAAGAGAAAATGGAAGAATTTTATTTTAATTTCAAAAATTTTAAAGTTCTTATACCAATTTTTATTTTTAAATTTTGGAACACAAAAACTTTTTAATCTTTGTTTTTTTTTTTTCTAAATACACTCTGCATGGTGTGAAGAATTTTTCATATATCTTGGAAAAAATTTTGTGTTCATGCTTTTTTAAACGGTTAAATGTTTTGTATGTGTGTTCCTCTGAAGAATAAATCCAAATAATCAGCAGACAGTACTGAACCTGTATCCAAATTTAATTCATCCTTTTACAAAACAGGTGTATTTGTTGTTTTTGTTATACGTAATTTCAAAAGTAGCCGGTCTGAACGCAAAAGCATTGCATACAGTAGAACACAAATTTTAAGGATCTACATTCACGGCGTTATCAAAGAAAAATTCTCGTTTTTACCACAAAAGAAGGCCGAATGAAAAACATTTCAGAACTATAGTCATACTGTAGCATCTTTTCAAAACAAGCACTAAATAATGTCACCATAAGAATTAAAAATGCACGCAAATGAAATAAAAAAGAAAATATCAATGTCCGTACGCTGTCCTGCAAACCGGTTGGGGTTAATATCTTCGGAGAAATAAAATTCAAAGCGTCTGTTTCACGTAAAATACTGCATATTTTATTGCAGAACGAAAAGGGAAAATCCGCAACTCGATTAAAACGATTTCCAAAACCGATAAATTCCTGCATCCTTTTCCCAATCAATTGAAAATTTTCCGTGGCCCTGTATCGTGAACAAATCCCTGTGTTTGCAGGCGTGGGGTCAATTAAGAAAGGTGAGGTGGTCGTTAGTGAGGTTCGCCACACCTGACCCGCGCGCAGAATCAATATTGTAGTGCTAACGAGCTTCAATCGCATCCCACCGCACAACATCAACATTTGCATAATTACGAGAGGAAGTTGTCCACTGAAAGCCAATATGCAACACACCGACTGATGAGGAGAAAGCCAAAGGTGTTTGCCTCGACCTCCTCCTCCTCCACTCTACGCTTGGTCAAGAGGGACCGTCTACCCAGTGCCATCAAGACTCCAGGTTGAAATCCTTTTAACTAAGGAGGTAATAGTTCGATGACAGTAGAGAAAGAGTGAACGTTTGTTAGGTTTTTAATTATTTTATGTCGTTGATTTAAATTTACATTTTAAAATCGAAAGTATTTGAATTTTAAGTAATGGAAATCTCAGGGGTGCTAACTTTCTCTAGAGGGCTGAAAATATAAGCAATATTCAAATACATATAACTCTTTGAAATTAAAATTAAATGAATAGAATCTTTTACACATTATTTATAAAGGAATGGAGCTTTAGAAAAATATAAAATATTTAAAATATAATTATAATTTTAAAAATTTTAAACATATGAAAATAAGAAACATTTCTATAGGAAATATTAATTAAGTTTTACGTTGCGCATGCTATTTTCTAATATAGTGGCTTTAATTACTAGAAATAAAATGATTTATAAAGTTAAATGTATCCTTATTACACTGTAGTAATTTTATATATTAGTAGAATGATAAGTTATATTTTTTAAAAAATAAAATTAATTTTTCAAATTTTTTTTTTTAAATTTTCAATATTTTTCAAATATTTTTAAATACAAAAGATATATTATTCTTAAATGATATAGGGTTTAAAGAGCATGATGCATTTTTTTAATTCTATAAAGTTTTATACATCAGAGGCTACTATTTTACAAAACATCGCGCGCAACGCAAAAATTATTTAATATCTACTACATGTTTTCATATGCTTACAATTTTTAAAATCATGTTTATATTTCGAACATTTAGCACTTTTTTTGAAGCCATAATCCTTTGTAAATAATGTGTAAGCGATTTGGATTATTTAACTTAAATTTAAAAGAATTATGCCTGTTTGATATTTCTTTATACTTTCACCCCTCGAGAAAAAGTTAACACACCTCTGAGAATCTTAAGGTGACTACGTTCGGAATGGCGTTATTGAAAAAGCTTATAAAAGGATAATATTAAGTGTCTGCTGAATTAGAATATACATACAAAATTGTTTTAGGAGAGTAAGAATGTTTTATTAATGTCGCACTAAAAAGCAACACGAGTGCTATTGGCGACGGACCTAGTAGTTTTGAACCTTGATCAAGTATACCTAGGACGATACCTGATCTCCTAACTACCACACCAACGGGACGACATTGAGCTTCGACGGATATCACGTGCTTTGGCCACTTCTAAATGGCGGGTCTTCTGTGACACTAGGATCGAACTCATGACACGTCGGCTACGAACTCATGATCATAACTACTAATCTGTTGCTGCCACAAAATTGTATTACGAACATTTCTACAAGAAAAATTATTTAAATACAGTTTTCTGACAAAAATGAAGAAAGAATCACATATTTTCAGAACGTTCTCTTTTTATGAAAAATGCTTCTATAATAATAATAATAATAATAATATTTTGTCTTTATGTAGCTAGGACATCTATACCAGAGTTGAACTGAAATTTTTGAAATATGTATGTAATTCATGAGTGGATTTATTCATATTTTATTATATTAGGATAGAGAAATTTTAACAAAAAACACCTGTTATTGTTTCAATTGATTATAACTCTGAAAATAATGTGAATAGTTTTCAAAAATTTAATTCAAACCCGATGTAGAAGTCTTAGCTATATACAGGCGAAATATTATTTTTATAGAAGTCTTTTTCATAAAAGGAGAATGCTTCGAAAATATGACAGTCTTTCTTCCATTATTGCCAAAAAATTACATTTAAATAATTTTTTCTTGTAATAATATTCGTGAAACAATTTTATACATATATTCTAATTCAGTGGATACTAAATATATAAAAAAAAATCTATTTATAATCTCTTTTAAAATCAGATCGGGTGTAGTCAGTCACTTTAAGTTGATTTTCCGAGAGGGAAAAAAATTATTTTAAAATACTATTGTTTAAAATGCGAATTCCTTATGTATCTTCCAAAGAGAGCATCTTTATTCTGAAGATAAGTTATGGTTGGTATCATTTCATGAAAAATAAATTCTTCAACAAAAGCAAAGTAGTTACAGCAGTGTTTCTCAAACTGTGGGGTGCGCTTCCCTTGAGGGGCGTGGCAACTCTACGAGGGGGCGCGAGCACATAGAAAAGTAGAAAACAAAAGATTATTTTGAAAAATTATTAATTTACTGAAAGTAAACATACAAAATATACATTCTGACATAATAAAAAATAAAATACACTTATATAATACACTTATAAATGTATCAGTAGTGCACAGTATAGTTTATAGTTACTTTAATAACACAAAGTTAAGAACAAGTTTAATAACTACCAGGGACCCCATGGGATTGTCATATAAAATTATATAGAAAAATTAACACTTATCTTAATAATTTGAACGGTTTATAAAAATTCCCTTAACTTCAGAGATTAAAAGTTGTGTGTACGCTTCACTCCCTAATTCCAACTGTTTTCCACGTAGCCATGGTGATGTGTAGGGGGATGGGGAAGAAATAAAGAAGGAAATAATCTGAAATATAAGTAAATCCTTCGCAAACATTGTCAATGTCCTTTTATTGCATTCCAAAGTCTTCGGAATAATTTTATGGATAACATTGTACAGAAAAGATCGTACTTCGAAAAGGCGTACATATACGTCCGAGGAAATTAACGCTTTGGCTGAGCGAGACGTTTAAGTACGCCGGTAACTCTTAAGAGGATAAATTCGTATCGTAGTTTTAGCGTCAAAGTATAGTATTATTAAATTCAATACATTGTTATTGTATAAGGGGGGCGATGAAAATCATGATTGAATATTGGGTCGCGAATATTGAAACTTTGAGAAGCTCTGAGTTACAGTATTAAACAGTTTGTATTAATAATTTTTGTTCATAATGGGTTCAGTTATATAGGTGCATTTTTTATATTTTGCACAGAAGAAAATCAAAAGCGAATCTAGTGCATTTATTACTATAATTAAAATCAATGCAGAACTTTTTTGAAGAGTTTAAAAATAATCGATACAATTTCTTCAAATTCTTATATGAATTTTATAAATATCATTTTCCTTATAAAGAAATGTATTAAAAAACTCTGAAACAGATTTTTTTAAAAGATTCATATTTATTACAGTATATTACTATATTTTGAATTCGGGCATTCTACATAGTAAGCGATAGGCTAGAATGAAATTGAATGGCATTACCTTCGAATTTTCATGTCGCAAAAAGAGATATTTTTGAAATTCTCGGAAACGGCTAAAAGCACAAATAAAAATTTATTTAAAGCAGCGAAACAGATGGCGAAATCATAAAACATTATTTTACAAAAATAAGGGGAAATATACACTAAAATGACACAAAATTGTAGGATATTCTATATAAGCATGTTATACATATATGAAATATGATACGTAATGAAAACCTTTGAAATATCGGGTATTTATCAGTAATTACTTAGAGTGTTAATAATAATTGTGAAAAGACTGGAATATAGGCTCATCATTAAACTTCATCATTAATAATACATTTTCTCAAAGTATGTTACATTCTTCTATCAACGCTTGATTTTTTCCCGTTACGACTATGTGGCTTACGTAAGATCGAGTAACTTTGAAAAAGAATAATTACAAATTTGAAGTAAACTAGATTAATGTTCTTTTAATGGGTATTAATTGCAGTAGAAATATATTATTTTGTGTCGATACTAAGCATTATAGTATGAATTTGTAAGTATAATAATTTGAAAATTACTGTCTTTGCTCCCACTAAAATTATTTTAATACAGGGAGGGTGTGTTTATTGATTTTTTTTTGTTGAAAAAAGCGATTTATTCACAAAAAGTAATATTCAGGAAGAAATTGCAGCTGAGGTCACACTCCTTTAAAATATTTAAAAGAAAAAAATCTTCAAATTTTGTTTGTAAAAATGCGGGATTTTCATACGAATTCCAATTTATCGCTCTGCGTTCATATTTTACGAAAAGTAGTAAAATTTTAATGAACATGTAGTTCTTGAATATTTTAACATAAAATATTGCTTTTTGCGATTTGCAAATGTTTGTATTAAAATTTTACAGATCTCCCCGTTTAATTTCGAATAAAATAATTGATTGAAGCACTACAAATCATACAAAGTCTATTATTTTTTGAAATTGTTTCTGTGCCGAATTTAAAGATTCTATCTTTACAAAGTAAATTCATACAAAATTTGTAAATTCAATTTGAAAGAATAAAAATGAAGGATATTGGCTTTTATGCTTAAATGTTGGTCAAAAAATCAAACAAAGGTAATATCGATGCAAGATATGTTCTCTTAATCTTCTCAGAAATATAATTTGTTCATGACCGGAAGAGTTTTCGATGCAATTAACCTACTCTTTTGTTTTTTAATTTTGATACTTTACAACACGCAATCCTGTGCATTCATTTATTTTGTGTAATTGGCGGAACAATGATTTAATCATTATGTTTATCTATATTCTAAAGATAAATATTCGGTTATCTTTGCAAAATAAGAATTGTGTGTTACTAAGTATAGCTAAGACATCAGTTTGTTCATCTTTTGGAGTTTTGCTTGTACATTAGTTAAAATAAATACTGAATGACTTATGAAAGAGAAAAGAATGTAGCAAGTGACATATAAAGACACTCTGTAAATACTTGTATGTTAAATGAATAGTTTTTCATTTAATATTTTTTATGATTTTTATTTTTCAATTAGTTAAGTTTTTTAAAAAGTATCCTAGTAAAATGACTACATGTATGTAGTAATAATTAAGTATTAAATAGTGAAAATTATTAATTATTTTTTCGGATAATGTATATATAACAAGCAAAACGCTGTGAGGGTGATAAAGTTTATGCATATGAACACTTTAAAATATATCTGGACTTTAAAAAGTTAAAAACCAACATACCTTGTCCAGTTTGAGATCCCTGATTCATAGATGCTGTAATAATTTTAGAGAAATTGTAGTGCCTGAAATTTTTTTATTCGCCACTTTTACCTTGTTTACATTTTAAGTTGCACTCATATAAAGATAACATATAATAAGTAACTATTAGAAATTAATGCGTATAATAGAATAAAATTCTAAGATAAGAACTTTCTGAATTTGATTATTCAAATTAAAAGCTTGTGATTCATAGTATCAATTTAACGTGAATTTTTCGATAAAAGAAACTTAAATATTGAACATGTAACTGTCGCAAAAGATAGCAAAACTTGTCCTCAATATTATAATACTTTTTTATTTAATGAAGTGGGTTTTTATGAATAGTCATTTCATAGCCAGTCGTTGGTTAAACTTACAAAATTTTTCACTATTTATCCATATCATATTAATGGTATCAGTTGCTTTTGATAAGTATTTTAATGAGGAATGCGTTTTATGATAAGATTGATCAAAAATTTTCATCAACAGATTCAGTAATTGCTGTAACGCTTTATGTGATTAAAACATCCATTGTTTCGTTCATATTATATTTAACATCATTCGAATAAAATACAATTCATTCAAAGGATTTTCAGATTTTTAATGTGTTTTCGGTTTGTTTTCCTTACTTATCTTTCAATTTTTATTCGTGCAATTGGTGCATACTATATGCAGATCCACTTAAAAAAAATAAAATGTATCTGTTTTTTATTGCTTAATAGTTTTATTTCTATTTGTCTGAATATTTTCTACTGTTTTAATCATTTCTTCATTGCATATTATTTGATAAAAGTAGTTGTTATAGAGAAATACAGTTTCTCTTCCATTAACAACTGACCCAAGCCCGACTGAAACTAACATTAGACCCCTCAATCATGCAAGACCCGAGTGGAATCCGTTTTAATAGAGGATCATCGGGGGAAAGATCCCTATTTGTAGGCTTTCCTGCCATACAGAACTGCTGCGGGGACAAACCAACCTTACACCATGTGCGTGTGGGCTTTTCAACGGGACACAGCTGCTTGAGACAACTCAGTGTTCTCACCCTATTTGCATAAACACCCACTATCTGACTGTCTCCATAATACATATCCCCTCTCCCATTATACTCTACTGAGTCCCTGAGGGGTAGTCAGAAGCACACTCTCCATTGAAACACACACAACAGCCCCGGGAATAGTTCTTGTGTATTTTAAATTATGTATGGGACTTCCATTTTTTTCCGTTCTCAAGCATTGTTTTCTTATTCCAAATAAGTTTTTTTTCTTTGCTTGTCTTGCAACTAAAATAAAGGCATGTGCACGAGTCACTTTGCAACGTGCGAAATTTCAGCATCGATATAGAAGGAAAAGATTTGCATGTATTTCTTTTCTATTCTTTTTTTTTTTTTTAAAAAAAAAGCATGATAGAAGAGAGGAAACGATTTTAAGCTGGTTTGCTATTACAAGAGCAGAATTGATTTTGAGATTTTCCCTTCAAATGACGTTTTCTTCCGATGACATTCTCCTTTATATTACGTATAAGTTATTTTAAGTCTACATTTGCATAAGAGTGTTGCTATCTCTGTTTGTATCTTCAAATTGAGAGATGGAAGTATTGAGAAAAATTGTTGTTTTTCTCTGTGTAGAGTGTGTGTGTTTGAGACAATTGTTTCAAACTCAGGTTGATGCTTTTTTGAAACCTGTAATGGTTTCTTATATACCATGAGAAAATCATTTTAGGTACTGTATATTTTTTTCAATCTTTAGAACAGCTTAAAGTGTTAAAAATTTGACTGTAAAATTTTTTCTATTGTTTCTTATATTTGTGAACTAAAGTTAAAAGGAGCTCTACAGAAAGGAATCTGAAATTTTCATTTTTTAAAATATCTGCTTTTAATCTTTTTCACATTTTGTAAACTATGAAGTATATTTGCAATACCTGATGATTTGTAATTTTGATTTGTTGCATAAAATTGATATGATCGTTATTTTTTATGATATGAGTAAAAATAAAATGTCTGTGTTTAGCATTATCAAGAAAAACATTATTTTCTTATAAAATAAATAGTTTTACCAAAAATCCATTTTGAATTATTGTACGGCTACTTTTTAGTAAATTATTTGTAAAACTATATTGGAGCTGAAAGTGTGAATGGAATTTTTAACTTTTTAGATTTTTGTAATTATTATTTTGATCATACAAGTTTATTAGAAATTTGCATGAGCTTAAAAATTTTTTAAGCGGATTATTAATATTTTAGAAAGAAAATTAACTGCGACTCCCATGACTGATAAAGGTGAATAATTATTTTTTTGTAGATAATCATAATATGTGACCATGTTTGTTAAGAATTACTATGATTCTTAATTTAAAAAAATATTATTAACAATCAATATAAGTCTTGAAATGGGGAATTAATTCAAGAACTATAGTATATATATAGAAGCATACCTTCTAAATTATATTTTTAAAAAGTTACTTTTATGTTTAAATAGATTTAATAAAGTATAAGAATTCACACACACACACACACAACTTTTCTTATATGGTTTTAATTTTATTCTTTCTTAATAAACTTTATATAGTGATAAACTATATAATGAACCACATAATTCGAAGTTAACAACATTTTCATTAGAAATAAATTTTATAATTAGGTATCATTTTTTTGGTTTAGTAAAAAGTATATTATAATTAAGAAAAACAAATAACGAGAATAAATCTGTAAAAGTAATTTTGAGATTCAAGTTTGTCGTATTTAAAATGTTTTAATGCGCAATTTCATTCAATAGGATAAATGTTTCAAAAACTTTTAAATACAGTTTGAAAAAAATAGTAATCCGAATTGAAATTCAATAATGCAAAATAAAATAAAATTAAATTAAAAAAAGTTAGAATTATTAATATTGGGAAAGTTTATTCTTTTCATTATACTGTAGTGAAGGAACCATTTTATTATAAGCATTACACAACTTATTATTTTAAATGTCTTTTATAGGCACTTTTTTGTTTTAAGTGGGATCCCTTCTTTTGTAATATGTATTTTAATAGTATAATGAATGTTTTTTTTTTCAAAAATGAATTATTTTGATCTTAAATATAAAATAAAATAATTGAATCGGATATTGTTTTCTATGAAATACTATTACTCTTTTATACTTCAGTGTTTGTTCATTTATACTTCAACTTTTGTTCCTTTATACTTCAATTCTACTTGATGATGAGACCTTTGAAGCCAAAATATTACCCCAGGCATTTAAATTAACCGAGTTATTACAAATGAAATTAAAAACATTTTTTTTTCCTATTATTTTCTCAGTCGAATTTACCCCTAACATTCTCCCACTCTGTTACTAAAATTAATAATTACCTCATTATAGAAATACATTTTATGAGTTCAAAATCTCTTTCACATTGTAAAAATAAATTCTAGGGGCAGCAAAAGCGCAGTTGTCATAATCCCGGGGCTTATGCTTGGCAATGTTTAAGTCATATCAAACCCTTATTCAATTACACACCCTCTTTGCGGAATAACCGAAGCTACTTACGTTTCATGAAAGTGAACTTCTAAGTCCTCTCATGGGCGTAATGATTATGAATAAGATACCAATCCAAGCATATTCCTTACCACTTGACCGTGGTTATATATTAGGGAATCGGACACAAACCTCCACGGTTGCTTTAAAGGATGAAAACAGAATATGTCACGATTTCTTAAACATGCAATATGCAGAAGTATACGTATGTATATATAATCGAACCTCTATACTGCGAATTTTTCTATACAGCGAACTTTTTTCCTGGAATCAAGAGCATTTCACAATTTTCTTGGTAAAATAACCTCCTTATAGCGAAGTGCATTTTCTATGTAACGAACTTTTTCTCTTGTAATTCATTTTTCTCTCTCTATTTTTGAAATATTTCTGGACATTTCAAATTATTCTCTCTTTTAGCACATTTTATGGTCATAAATCTTGAACTGGTTATAAAAGTTTCCAAACTCGCTGAGAGCAATAGAATTCTGGGCATTTCATCCAAGAAGTGCGACCTTTATCCCCCATTGTCCAGTTCACTGGAAACATCTTCGATATCCCCTTTCACCCTTAGTGTCCTGGTGTCTTTGAACTAGTCTCCGTTCATTTGTAGTGTTGATCCGCCGAACTGGTAACTTCGTTTCTTGTAGCTCGGAAATGTCAAAATGTAAAGAGCTTGAGTATCTAAGAAAAAAATTTAATAAACGCGTCAAGAAACTTTCCTTACAGTTTTTCTTTTTTCTTACTTTTTCTTTTTGAAAGGTAAGATACATAAAATAAATATATATTAATTTACAAAAAGGTGGGAATAATTACTTTTTTTATTATATAGTGTTTATGATTTTAAAATTTGTTTTATGTGGTTTATAGAGAAAATTGAAAGACGAAACTCTATATAACGAATTTTCCATACAACGAACTTTTTTTCAGGATTTAGAGACATCATTATATAGAGGTCCGACTTTATAGATGTAACAGAAACAGAGCCTAAGTAAAATTTGATGAGAATTGACTGAATAATATTATTTAGAAAACAATTTTCTTTATTATATACTTTTAATAATTTTGATCTGTCGCACACATGTGATTCTATCGTAGTACAACGTTTAAAACTTGATGTAATGGGCTAAATTGATGACGTAACAAGCCAATATATCGACAGCAACCTCTAGAGAACAGTTCATGGAGCCATCAGTCGAGATGTGGCTGTCGACCTATGAGCATTAAATTGAACCTCTGTTCCCTAAAACTATAATTTTTTTCAATTCCTAAAGATTGTACTTTCTGTAAAAGTTAAGGTTATTGTACCTTTGAACGTTAAATTCTTAAATGTTTGCTCTTGTATTTTTATAAATTTCCTATTAAACTCTTTACCCAAAGATGTTTGGCGTCCAACTGCATAACATAATTAAAGCAAACACGTGTTCTCCATTGAATTCAAAACTGACATTATTGTACTTGTTCTTCTACTTGTAAAAATAAGATAAAATCTTAAATTTGATATTCCTTATCATACATTTAGATTCTTCAAAAACCTTTTCCAACATTAAAAAAAAATCTTACACGTGTACTTAAAATCAAATACATTTTTTTTACCTATGTGCTTTGTTGTTATTGTCGTATATCTACTTTTTATAAGCAGTTATCATGTGACTATGCTTGTCATGGGATGTCATAGGTAGTCATAATTATATTTAGTGTTAATTTAGATTAAACTGCGAAGTGAATCATATTTTTATGTATTTAAATGCCCCCAAAAAGAAAGAAAAATAAATTATGGCAATAACATTTCTTTATTTAGTACCTATTTCATTAGATCGCTACAAAATTAATCAAAAATTAAAATTCGAAATAAAAGAATTCAATCAATGTTATAGTGCTACACCATCAAATTGCGAGTGGTTTTTGAAGTGGTAAAAAGCATTTCTGGCCTTTACTGTCGAACAAACGTTCACAAAAGAAGCCGAAAAAAAATGGGGAAAAGAAAATAAAGTCTATGTTACGTTTTTCAACTCCCTTTCCAAACCCCATTCTTCCTTTTGTCTTTTTTGAAAAGAGAACCAATCTCTATATCAGATTGAATTGGGATACATAGACCAGAAAGAGAGAAAGAAAAAAGAGGGAAAAACGATAAAACGTTTGAGTGGAGTAAGTGCAGAAAACGAATAAGAAGAACTAGATTTGGGAAAAGAGGATTTAACGGTTTTGTGGTCGAGTTTAAAAGATGATTGTAGTAAATCGGAAAGTCTTACTCTCAGAAAATGGGTTGCAATTGAAGAGTGGCTTTTTATTTAATTTTTTTTCTTATTCTTCTATTTTTTAAATAAAAAAAAATCGGTATATATGTTCAAGATAAAAGTATGTTGTTGAAGAAATAACTGGCACGAAAGCCGATATAACTTTCTAAAAATGTTCTTTTTCTTCGAATTTTTTTTCTTTTCACCACAAGCATTCTTAAAATTGATTTAACAAATTTGTGATTTGCGCTAATTCTATATTATAGGAAATCTTACTCAATTTAATTGTCATCCCATTGAAATCTATTGGAAGTTAATATTAACTATACATATTTTTATAATGTGAAAAAGAAATTAAGTCAAATTACTAAAATCATTTTTAACCCCTTGTGCATCATGTAACCATTTTTGGATGTATGCTATTAGGGTTTGCAATACCGGTATATCGGGATACCGAATACCGGTATTTTGAGCCATTTGTTCAATTTTGTAATAAAGGTATCCACAAGTTTAAATACCGGTTTTTCGGTATTTACTGGAAATTTTTGAAATTGTCTCCACCATATGTTCAGGAATCGCCACCTTAGCATAATAATATACTTTTTAATTTTATGTCTCCCGAACGGGTGAAATTAACTAGACTGTGAATATGAAGTTGTATCGTACAATCAAGAGAAGTGATGAAAAATGTGAATCATCCAAGAAGACGGGCAAAAAATAATTATATTGCAGCTCTCAGAGATATACTGCATACACGTAAGATTCGTAGCCTAATACTCGTACCTGGGAAAACAAGGTTGTAGTTGTGAAGAAAGCGCGAAATATTTCGATATTTTTTAAGTTGGTGAGTTGGTTATTCTAATTGCATATCATACTTTAAGGTTCAAAGTATTTTTCAAATTCACTATATATATACCATAAATAATAACCCATAATAATGAATAAGAATAACTATTCGCAAAGAAGAATGAAAAAGAAGAAAGGAGACTAATCAATTCAAATTTGATCAAGTTTATATAGAGGGTGTTTTTTTTAGAGGTATAGAACTTTAAATTGCAATAAAACAACGATCTATTATTCGATTGACATGAATTTTTTTTATTCGAAAGATAATCATGTGGCATTACATTTTAAATATGATTTCTGGCATATGACTGCCGCGGCTGGCTCGGATGTAGTCCAATCTGGACGTCCAATTTTCGATGACTTTTTCCGACATTTGTGGCCGTATATCGGCAATAACACGGCGAATGTTGTCTTCCAAATGGTCAAGCGTTTGTGGCTTATCCGCATAGACCAATGACTTTACATAGCCCCACAGAAAATAGTCTAGCGGTGTTAAATCACAAGATCTTGGAGGCCAATTCACAGGTCCAAAACGTAAAATTAGGCGGTCACCAAACATGTCTTTCAATAAATCGATTGCGGCACGAGCTGTGTGACATGTTGCGCCGTCTTGTTGGAACCACAGCTCCTGGACATCATGATTGTTCAATTGAGGAATGAAAAAGTTAGTAATCATGGCTCTATACCGATCACCATTGACTGTAACGTTGTGGCCTTCATCGTTTTTGAAGAAGGATTCCACCAGCCCATAAAGCGCACCAAACAGTCAGTTTTTCTGGATGTAACGGTGTTTCGACATACACTTGTGGATTAGCTTCACTCCAAATGTGACAGTTTTGTTTGTTGACGTAGCCATTCAACCAGAAGCGCGCTTCATCGCTAAACAAAATTCGCTTATGAAAATCGGAAACAACGGCAATCTCGTTTTGGGCCCATCCGACGAATCTACGCCTTGCCTGATCATATTTAAAGTGTAATGCCACAAGATTATCTTTCAAATAAAAAAAAATTCATGTCAATCGAATAATACATCGTTGTTTTATTGCAATTTAAAGTTCTATACCTCTAAAAAACACCCTTTACAATACAGAAATCAGATATATCCAAAACCATCCGACGAGAAATTGATTTATTTGAAGATGAGGGATTTTGAGGTAAATACTTGGATATTTACACTTTCTTGTGATTCAAATAAATAAGATGTTCCTTTATTTTTTTGTGTGCTTCTTTACATACTCTTATAGTTTATGAGTTACAAATTATTTTTTGTGATACTTATAATCTCTAATAAAAATGGCAAATAAAACAAAGAAACCCCTGATTTTTCTTTTTTTTCTAAAATTTCTACTGTCGGTATTAAAACCGGTATCCCGTTATTAAGATCTAAAAAATACCGGAAAACCGGTATTGAACTTTTGGTCCGATATTGCAATCCCTACATGCCATGTATAGAGCAGAATCCCATTGTAACCTCATGTGGATACATGGCTTATTTAGGTGTACAACCAGTGAAACCAGCACAGGAAAAAATTATCAGGTAGGTTTTCTTTTATTGGGATTGTATAAAACTTCAAAAGTTAAGTTACGAAAATTTGAAAAAAATTAGGAAAATTAGAAAAAAATAAAATTACAAATCTTTGTGAAATTGTTCGAAATGTTCTTTGAAACAAAAAGCTTTCCCACATACGGTATGTAAGTGTATTGTCATTTTTGTTCCATTTTGTTCTTCATCACTAATAGATAAATCGGTATCAGAGTTACTGTCGTATTCATTGGTTTCAAAAAATATTCTCATTCAGTATCACTTTCGATGAAATCCAACGACGATGCCATATTGGCAAGGATAAGTGAAAATAAACAACAAAAGTAGTTTTACAAACTTTACAAAGTGACACGGAACGTGCGCCTTAGCGTCAAAAGGAAAAATGAAATGTGCGTCATAACGTCAGTTATTATCCCCAGAAGTTTTAGATTTGCGAGTACGCTAGAAGGCGCAGTCTGGTACGCAAAAGGGTTAAGCCTTCGTTTTCATTTATGAATATTTGAAAAATATTCACTATTTTAACATGCATGTTCAAAGCCTGAGTTTTTTTATCTATAGTAAAGAGTGTTTTTTTTCCAGGAATAGAAATTTAAGTTGGCATTACTTTCCAAGATGGCGACCGATTTACCAGCTGTCAAGTGATTTATTCTCAGTTTGGTTTGGCAGTTCATCAAAACGATCATCAAGCAAGGCGTAGATTCGTCGAATGGGCCCAAAACGAGATTGCCGTTGTTTCCGATTTTCATAAGCGAATTTTGTTTAGCGATGAAGCGCGCTTCTGGTTGAATGGCTACGTCAACAAACAAAACTGTCACATTTGGAGTGAAGCTAATCCACAAGTGTATGTCGAAACACCGTTACATCCAGAAAAACTGACTGTTTGGTGCGCTTTATGGGCTGGTGGAATCCTTCTTCAAAAACGATGAAGGCCACAACGTTACAGTCAATGGTGATCGGTATAGAGCCATGATTACTAACTTTTTCATTCCTCAATTGAACAATCATGATGTCCAGGAGCTGTGGTTCCAACAAGACGGCGCAACATGTCACACAGCTCGTGCCACAATCGATTTATTGAAAGACATGTTTGGTGACCGCCTAATTTTACGTTTTGGACCTGTGAATTGGCCTCCAAGATCTTGTGATTTAACACCGCTAGACTATTTTCTGTGGGGCTATGTAAAGTCATTGGTCTATGCGGATAAGCCACAAACGCTTGACCATTTGGAAGACAACATTCGCCGTGTTATTGCCGATATACGGCCACAAATGTCGGAAAAAGTCATCGAAAATTGGACGTCCAGATTGGACTACATCCGAGCCAGCCGCGGCAGTCATATGCCAGAAATCATATTTAAAATGTAATGCCACATGATTATCTTTCGAATAAAAAAAATTCATGTCAATCGAATAATACATCGTTGTTTTATTGCAATTTAAAGTTCTATACCTCTAAAAAAACACCTTTTATTTCGTGAAGAAAGTCTTAAACACAGTAACTTTGATTAAGAGTAAGTTATAATGTAAAGAATATTGAAAAATTTACAACTTTCCATTAAAGGTGCTGTTTCGATTTTCTTATATCCTTCTTGAATTAGTCAATTTGTCGTGAGTAGTATACTTTAAAATTCTCTCTTTAAATATTGAGCCCTAATCATCGTTGCTACATGTATAATATTACTTAAAAATTAAATACATGAGTATTCAAAAATTAATATGCTAAATAAATAAATACACCGCAGAAATTTTTTTTTTTTGATGCACAACTGGAAATATGCGAAAAATTTTCATCATTTAGTTGACTCTTATTGAAAAACTCTTATATTGAGCTATACGTCCCAATTTAATAGAATTTTATATTTCTTTTTTCGTATTTCGTATATAAATACATTATTTATCTTAAATTAATCGGAGTTTCATTACAAAAGCATAGTTATTAATTTTTCAATTTTAATCATTGTAAAAAAGTAACATTCTGCACATTTAATGGATATCGGGTTACCAACGCTTTGTTTTAATGTAGGTAAAATCTTTTTAAAAAGCCTATGTATCATAAATGTGGTAAAGTCAAAATCTATCGCATTTCTCATTTATTAAGGACAGTAGAAACTGGTACAGTTTTTAAGTTTTTTAAGAAAAGAAAAAGAAGAAAAATAGAATTTAAGTTTCGTTTAATGAATTCGTTAAGAAAACATATACTGATCAACAAAACATTGTCTTTCTCTGCTTATACATTTTATACATAAAAATATCTATTTTAAAAACATTTTTTTTTTTTTTTTTTTTTTAAAATTACTCTACTTTTGCATGGAATTTAGAAATGGATTAGCTACAAAAGTTGAGGTCGTTTTATATTAGTGACTGGGAAAATATAAACGTTTTGTTATTCCTAAACTTTTTAGAAAATTTTTCAGTAGCTTAAACGTTCCATACTGCTTTACTTTTATTCTCAGAAACACAGAAAGTCAGAGAAAGAAAATGGGAGTACTAAACGCTCATTTAAATATTTTACTATCTTGAATAAACCCTTCATATTTATAGATGCAAAAAATGTTTAGATAAACAACGTTGGAAAAATTATTTTCAAGACTATGAATAACTGAGAAAAGATGGTTGTGTAGGAAAACTCGTTGTAAGATAACTTATATCACTTAACTCTATTTAAAAAAAAAATCACTCTATTTTCTATTTTCTACGCTTTGGGTCTCAAAACATGCACAAAGAAGCCGCTACGGTCATTGAGTATACCTATCTTTCGAAACATCTATATTGTGTTACGGTAACCTTCATTACTATCATCCTACGCTGAGCACGAAGGCTGAATTCGTCCTTAATAATTCTTTCACTGTTTTTCACCTTAAGCTGTTAGACGTAAGAATAATTGATCACGAAAATTACTCTGCGTAAAACCGATCCTATCACGTGACGTACAGCGAGCGAGTGATGAAGATACTACAAAATAAGATCTGAGAGCTACTTTTGTTGTGTTTTCTTTACTGTGTGTGATTTATAATATTAATCGTGAGTATAGAGATGGTTAAAACGAATAAAGAAAAAAAAAGTGGCTTGTTTCCGTATGAGGGAATTATTAATGAAACTGAATTTAAATTGTAGAGTTTATATCACTAAAATTATGAATTGTAGACATCTTTATGATATTTTTCAATATGTGTGGAACATTTTTATAACCCTCGGCGTATTATGTCTATGACAGTGTATCTCAAACTGTGGGGTGCCCCCTCTAGCGGGGCGTAATAATCCAACCTAGGGAGCGTGAGCATATCGAAAAGTCGAAAATAAAACATTTAAAAAGTTTTTTTTTCTGAAAGGAATAAAAATAAAATGCGTTCTAAGATAATAAAAAATACATATTTACAATGATATAATATACTTACACATACATGTATCCGTACTGCATAATGTATTTGATAATTAATTTTTAACAATATTAAGTCAAGAACAAGTGAATAAATGTTACTGACCCTATGGGCTTGTACAAAATTATATGCAAAATCTTGTGTAATGTTGATAATTTATACGGTTTATAATTAAAATCGTATTGTGTAGCTTTAGCACCAAAATACTTTATTATTGAATTCAATACATTGTTATTGTATTGAGAGAGGAGGGCGCCATGAAACTTATGATTGGAATTTGGGTCGCAAACATTGAACATTCGAGAAGCACTGGTCTATGATGTTTCGTTTGCATAAAAAATAACTTTTTTTGTCATCCTAAGACTTGACTGAATCTTTTAGTATCGTTCGCTCTAAGCTAAAAACTTCCATGGTTAATTTTTCCAAAGTGACCTTTTGATAATATTACAAAATATGGAGTTGTGATGGCGTATAAAAAACATTTTGCACGAATTGGCAATCCGTAAAATGCTTTTATCTTTTAATCTTTTTCTATTCGATTTTTTTTTCGGAATCGGCATTACTATTTTCTCTTGATTACTTCAGAAATAAGAACGAGAAAGGTGTCTTAAATGCATTCCTTACGCCTGAATGGTCAAAACTTCGTAACATGTTTCTTTTGCCATCGAACAGTTAATCGCTTGTGAGAAATATCAGAATCGAACTCCTTGTGTCATTTTCTAAATGTACATCAAATTGTATTTGATGATATTTCACTGTAATATTTGTCGATTTTATGATTGTCCATTGTTACGGAACCTATTCTTAGACTGATATCATAATAAAAGAGATGACTCGTTCGATTAAAACGCTCCAGTAGGTAGAACATCACCCAGTATACACCCTCCGAAGAGAAAGTCAAGAATCTCATCAATAATGAAATCCATATGCGTGTATAGATGTATGTATTTTTCTCCGTCGTTTAACTATCATTTTAGACACCAGAAAAAATTCGACGGTAGAAAAAAAATACAAATAAGCCATTACTGGAGATCATTTCCTACCCAATACCCACCCAGGGTACAAAAACAAAAACAAATCTAAAGCAAAACAAAAACCAGAGCCTAGATGCGTATAAGAAACCATCCATTGTGAAGGCGCGCACCTGAAAATTCGTCAAGTTTCCCCTCCTGAGTTGAAAAACGAATCCGTCCAATTTAAATATCCATTTATTTTTAAAGGGGAGAACGCAAGTGATGCGTAAAGTCTTTCATTTCTAGCTACTCGAACGGAGGTTTTCGAAACCCGTAATCAGCAGGCATTTCTTAGGTTGATTTGACACCGAGAGTGGAACCCGCACCTTCATTACTCAGCGTGGGGTGCAGGGACCCACTCTCAGACAAAGGAGGTGGCGGAAGGAAGTAGTGCCGGCGGAAGGACACAATGAACGATGCGTGCCCAAATAATATTGGGAAGAGAATAGTCTGTAGTTCCGATTCCATAATTTGAGCGATATATTTAAAAAGAAGTCTGCAATTTGAGTTCAAGACCACATTAGTCTCGCGCAGTTGGACTTAATTGATTGAGGGGTGGGATCGTAAAAGAGTGTTTGCGTACAAAAACAAGAATGTTTTTGTTTCCGTAAGGATATGAAGAGATCTGTTAATGCCCGTAAAAACATATTTGTATTCAAGGCTGTAGTTAGTTTGTCTGCAGAAAAATTTCGAACGGGACATCAGAATTTAGCAAAATGTTACAATCAATCGTTTTTTGTGTGGTATAGAACCCGTATTTTTAATTGTTGTAGATTAAATTCACTTAACGGAGCACATAATTTTGATATTTATTGCCCATTTATATTTTGGTATTTATTTACTATTTAATTAAACAAGTAATATTAGAATAATATATTTTTAATGACTAATTAACTATCAATAATATAGTTATTTACAGCTTTGTTTCTCAAACTTTCAGTATTTGCAGCTCAATTTTCAATCAGAATTTTCATCGCACCTCCCCATACTATAACAATGCATTTAATGCAATAATAACGTTCTTTGATGCTAAAGCTACTATACGAGCCTAATTATAAACCGTACAAATTTTCAGGATAAGTTTTTAATTTTGTATATGTTACTTTTAAGTAATAGATGTTTTAATTAAGGTACTTTTAAGTAATAGATGTTTTAATTAAGGTACTTTTAAGTAATAGGACACTGATTTATGCAATAGTATGTTATGTATGTATGTTTTTTTTGTTGTCAGAATGTATTTTGTCTTGCTTTCTTCCAGTAAAGAAACATTTTTTTAAATGATCCCCTTTATGTTTGGCTTTTCCATACGCTCTTAGGATTATCACGCCACCTAGCGTGTCCCACAGTATGAGGTGGCCGCGGTAGCCGAGTGGTATAGGTATCGGACCATGGCTTGCTTTGTCACGGGTTCGAGCCCAGTACCACTAAAGACCCACCGTGTAGGGCAGCGATGCACGTTAAATCTGTCGAGAGCTGAAACGTCCTCCCGTTGGTGTGGTGTCGTAGTTAGGAGAGGGGGGTGCCAGCTCAGGTGTCGTCCACATCACTTGACCATGGTTCAAAATTACGTGGTCCGTCGCCAAAAGCCCTCGTGTAGCTGAACAGTGCGACGTTAATATTCAATCAATCAATCCCACAGTATGAGAATCACTGTTTTACTGTACTCCTCAAACTTTTATTGCTTCGAACCGGTTAGCATTTGATAATAATTGATTGATGTTTATATACACTGAAAGTCACACAAAATCGAGAGAAATCCCTCACAGTAAATAAAACGGAAATAACAATGTTTCTTGGGCTTTCCGGTATCATTTAATCCACGGACCGATACCGGTCGGGGACCGCTCATTATACATATTAATAACTTTTCTATATTTAGTTGGTTTGTTAATGATAAAATAATACTATTATTATTTTAGTATACTAGTAATTCTGGCTGAGTAGTCAGTCTACTCTCTGACAGATTAGGCAAACTAATTGTAACGAATAAACTGTAGATTTTGATTTATTTCTATGATTAGAAATAGTTTTTAGAATAAAGTTTATTGATAGAATTTTTGAATAAAGTTATTTGAATGTATTGCTCGGGAGGAAGAAATGAAGTTGCTGAAATATTTCACTATCTGTGTGTGTCTCTCTCTATTTCTCTCTCTCTCTCTCTCTCTACATACGATTCTTTTTATCTCTTTATTTACTTCAGAAATATATTATCATAAAAATCTCAAAACATTAAAATTGGTGTATTTAATTTTCAATTCGCATTCTCCCCAAAACAAATCTATTGGAAAATTAGCTGCTGTGTGATTTTTGTGTGGTCTATACGTAAATTCTATTAAAAATAAGCTCCAGAGAATTAAACGCATTAGCCACATTGACTAATTCGTATGTGCGTTACAACGCAGGATGGACATACTTTAATTTTTCAACATAAATATTAATCTATAATTAAATATAAAAATTTGTGGAATTTGGCATGTGTGTGGATAAAATGTAAAACTGGCTCATAAATATTTAAATGGATTTGGGTTGAGTTAAAGAACACTAAGAATTACATGTTAGAACTATTGGTATTGAATGAGGCTCAATTGACGAGAAACACACTTTGGCTGGTACTTCACTCTCCTGGCTCTTTTGGAAGTCTCTCGTGATACATATAAAAACTTAAATTTAAAATGCAGAAACTACTGGCTATTCAACCCAATGAATCTTAGGTAAAATAAAGATTCAAATCAGCTTGTCGACTACGAAACAACTATTCGCAAAAGGGGTAACAAAGGTTACTAGACTACATCAGTTTTAAATGCACGAAAAGAATAACTTAAAGAAATGTTGATAAACTTGAAAAGTATAGATTTTTTTGTGCACGAAAAAGTAAAATAACCTCTGAAATAAAATTCTACTTCAATTTTTTTAAATAATATTTTACTACCGTTAATGAAAATTGTTTGAAACATCTGAGTGACTTACATGTAAATGAATGTAGCGCCAAGAAATGATGTATATTTATTATGATATACGTCATACACTAAATTAAATTCCAGATTATTGAATATAAATTTATTGTATTTATATATATATATATATATATATATATATATATATAACTTAAGAGCACTTGTTATTAATTTATTACTAAGAAGCCTATAGTTTTAGCACTTTTTATTAATTTAAGTAGCTCTTCAAGTAATTTAACACGTACTGTCGTACAAAGCGGATACAATATTAAAATATATATATATATATATAATTACGTTATATTTATTTAAAATTATCACAATTATAATGAGATTGAGAGATATAAAAAGCTAAATCGCAACTTGAGGTTGAGCATAATAAAATTTTTTACAGAAATAAGAAAACGCAACATTGCAACAAAAAGGTTGTGAAGTTAACCAATATCCTAAAAATGAATTCATCGTTCTTAGAACTACGTCAGCTTTGGTAGCGGTAGGCGATATGTTTAAAATAGGTTTGCAGTTACAGTCTTTTTTCTTAACCGCATCCAAAAACGTCGTTATATACTTAGCATTAAAATAAATTAATTTTTTAAGTTCTTTGAATGTTTTTAAGGTATCCGACTACACGTTCGGAACCATGATTTTGCAAAAGTGTATAACTGGATAATATTTATGATATTTAGTGTCACTTAGATTAGAAAATGTATATAAAATTGTTTTAAGAATATTATTGCAATAAAAAATGATATAAGAACAATATTTTGACAAAAAATGAACATAGAATGACCCATTTTCAAAATATTCTCCTTTTGTAAAAATGTTTCTATTATAATAATATTTTGTCTGTATATAGCTCAGACCTCTGTACAGAGGCTCAACTAGAATTTTTGAAATATATAACTTAGAAGTGGGTTTATCCATGTTTTACAACAACAGAGGGGAGAAATTTTAAGAAAAAAAACGCCGATAAGGATTTCAATGAGTTGTAACTCTGAAAATTAAGTGAATTTTTTTAAAAAAATAGTTCAGACTCTCTGGAGAAGTCTTTACTTTATATAAGCAAAATATTATTATTTTAGAAGCATTTTTCACAAAAGGAGAACATTTGGAAAAAAGATTATTCTAAGTTAATTTTTTGCCGAAATATAGTATTTAAATAATATTTTTGTCAAAATGTCCTTAAAACAATTTTATACATGTACTCTAATCTAAGTGATACAAATATCATGAAAATTATCTATTTATGCGCTTTTTTAAAATCACGGCTCCGAACGTACTTGGATACCTTAAACAACTTTTCGGAATAAATGTATACTACTTGAATGAAGTAGAATTGATGGAACAGAAAGTTGAATAATTTGTCGTGAACCTGTAGTCACTTGTGAATTCGGATGCATAGAATTGAGAGATATTTTAGAAAAATAAACATATTTTCATTTTACTAATCAATTTACTATCAGAAGATTATTTAAACGAAGCGAGTGTGTGTTGTCACCTTGATTACTAACATAAATATTAATGATAATTCTTAAAATACTTAATTTTGATCATTAATTCTGCACCATTGACGATCTTTCTCCGTAGAGATCTATGCTTTCTTTACTAAATCTCCGATGGCTTCAATTATAAGACTATTTTCAGTGTCAGTCTGACGTGCGACCATCTATTCCCTCCCTCTCTTCGCTTGACTTTAAATAGCAACTTACGTTTGCATAAATCATGGTTACTCCCCGGAAGGCGATTTTATATAATCTTACAACAGCTAAGAAGTTTCCTGGAGGCTTAATGAAAGACGCGGATAGGATCCATTACACATTTACAAAATGTTTAAAAAGAAGCTATTCATAAGAAATATGTGCATAAAAGTTATCTGTGCAAAATTATAAGTACCTAATATTGTTGTTTAAAACACGTTTCATATATGCAGGGTTATCAGAAATAAATGACCCGATTACAAAATTTAATAATTCCCAGACATAAATAAACAAAAAATGATAATTAAGATGTCATTGAAAATTAAAATATGAAACTTTTTTCGTATGTATCTTTTCTTGACGTTAGGTAAAATTTGTTTTCACAAATTTTCAATGCGACTTCCTTTAGTCACCCGTACAATATCATTGAGAACCTGGTTACCCTTGACTTTTGTCTTTAGACACGCATTGAATTTTCTGAAACTGTTTATACCGTCTTCTTAAACTTTTAGATGTCGGTGCATTTATATGGTACTGTGGCGGGGTGATATCGATATGAACTAGTACCAACATCACGCGAAGACGATGGTTTTGGCGTAGTCGATTAAGTACTTGCGTACGGTACAGAAAGTACTCAGATCGAACCTTCCTTCCTTCATTGATGACCGTGGTCGTAATATGAATCGCACCCTTCGCGTGCCGCCGTCGTGGCGCCATCTATTCACCGCAAAAGCAACCAAACCGTCAAACATTGACGCAATAATTAAAACCGTCAAACATTGACGCAGCAAATAAGCCATTACATCTCAAAGCCGTCTCACACAAGTGACGCAACTGCTTACATGCTCGCCACGAATATGGCCTATTCGCAGAAACACTGGCAGGGGAGTATGTGGCGGTGTGATATCTATATGAACTAGTACCAACATCACGCGAAGACGGTCGTCTTGGCGTGATCGGTAACGTACTCGCATTCGTTCGGAACGGAAGGTACCCAGAATGAACCTTCCCTCCTACAGTACTTTCTCCGAAATTCACGCTGAACCTTGATTACCTACAGACTTTTTGGGCAAACGAGAGCACACAAAATGCCTTCCCCGCTACGACGCCATTTCTACTTCTGTTCACAATTACAACATTGCTGCCACCTATTTGACAAAAACAATGTTACAAACTCAAAAGTTCATATTTTATCTTTACAATGACATATTATTGATCATTTTCTGTTTATTCATCTGAGAATTATTAAATTTTGTAATCGGGCCATTCATTCATGATAACCCTGCATATTCAATTGAATTGTAGACCCGTTTTAAACCTCGGAGTTCAATATCTTCTGAATCAATGCGCCCACAGTTAGATCATTTCTACTTTAAGTTCCTCACTATTTCTTACCATGACAGATAAAAATCAGACTTTATGATACACGAAATTTTTCATAACATAGAGCACATCGTATTTTCTTTTCAAACGAAAAAAAAAGTTTTTGTTTTTCTGAAAAATTCTTGCGGGTAGAGTCTATATATGTTATACGTTCTCTCTCATTCACTTCCCCTCACCATTTCCTTCTTCCATTTTTTACTCTACCCGATTTCCACAAAATACAAGAATAATAATAAAAAAATATGAAATATATATATATATATATAATAAAACTTTTTTTCTTGCCCCTTGGGGGAGGTTTGGGGATGAAATGTTCAGACGAAGAAATAAAAACAGACGGAAAAGATTTGTCACAGAAAGAAGTGTAATGGATTTTGCGGTCTTAAAAAGATGATGGTTTTAAACCGAACGGACGGCTTTGCCATTGGGTTAGTACAAATCTGAAGATGACAGTTGCTGAACATGATTCGTTGGTTGAATGAATCGTCCACAACAGTAGAGGAAAAAATTATATCGGCTTAAAAGGAAAGGGGGGAGGGGAAACTGGAAAAAAATCATATATATGGGAGATGGTAAAAATAGGAAATAAACTGTGGTTCTGGTTTGATGTTGAAATACGACATATTTCTTTCAGGAGGATTTGATGTGCCGGAAAGCAATAATAACTCTTAGAGAAAAGGCTTTTTATTACTATTTACTTCCAAGTTAGTGCCTCTGTCTGCCGCAGATCCTTGGGTGATATTTTTTATCTAAAAATAACTTATACGAAATTTATAAGCGAATATATATATTTTTCTATATGTAACCAATAGTCCTATTTCTTTAAACCCCTTAACCGATCAAATTTTGTGCCCAAAACTTTTTTAAAAAAGGCACATTTTTATTGCATGTACCTAAGCATAATATTTAATAGAACGAGAAAAAACGGAAGAATTTTATTTTAAGTTTCAAATTTAAAGTTTTCACACTATTTCTTATTTTAGAATCGTGGAATACAAAATACCTCCTAAATGTTTGCTTTTATAATTACATTTTGTATGCTATGAAGAATGTTTCATACATCTTAAAAGAATATCTGTCATATTAAAAAAAATTCATATTCGTACCTTATTTTCAAACAGCTGAGGGCGTTGTATGTGTGTGCATATATATATATACACACACAATTTGAAGCATCCTGTAATACAAAGTCTTACACTGCAATTGGTACAGAAACATGTCAACTCTCTCTCTATTTTGGATTATCTTTCTATTTTTATTTCTTCTCAAACAAAAGCTGCACATTGTCTTTCAAATCCCTGTTTCTTGTCGAAAGCTTTCAAGGATCTAAATTCCTGTCTGCAAAAAAAAAAAAAAAAAATTCTTCCCTTCACCACAAAGAAAATCCCGGATGAGAAGTATTTAAGTACCATGGATAAACTGCTCTTAAAAGACACTAGTACTCATGATTTTACTATAAGAATTAAAAATGCGTTCAAGTCAAAGAGACAAAGAAGAAAATATCAATGCTCGTATAAAGTATATGCAAACCGGTTGCGGTCAGCTATTGGTAGCCTTTACGGTAAAGGGGTTAAATGTGTTAACACTTGTAGTGCTTGAATTAAATTAATATTTATGTTTAAATGCTATGAATCATTCATTCTTAAGGAATTAATTGACATTTTCAAAAAATTAATTAGGAATAGTTATTACCAAAGAATTAATCAATAATAGCTTATGCTTAAAGGATTAGAAATTTTTTATAAACTATCTCCAATCTTTTAATATTTTTTATGGGTTTTGAGTGAATTAAAAGGATTATCTTTTTTGATTTTAGCTGATTGAAACACTCATATGTGAATGCCCTTTAAAATTTCATTCAAACGTATAAAAAATTTTTTAATTGACCATCCATTTGAAAATAAGATATTAAATTTTTGTTTAAAATCCATTTAAGAAACTGAATAATTCATTTTTTACTTTTATATAAATATTCAAACTGTTATTATTTTTTTCTGATAATATCGGTGTTGTTAAACTCCTTTTATTTGTAATGATATTCTTGATTCCACACTCCATCATTTTCATGTGTCATAATTTTTATTCTGATTACAGAATAACCCAATTTCTCCCTGGTTATGGTAACTTTAAAAGTTATTTGAGCAAATTTAATTTGGTTTCGTCACTTTCCTGCGAGTGTAGCATTGGTGGAAAGGAGAGAAAATCTAGAACACACATGTGCTATTCTTACTTTCCAAGTTTGTCAGAGAAAGAAAGATCCTAAGACTTAATATGAACTGGCCTCCAAAACTTCACCAACTTATTTCCATCAGAAGTGCCTTTGAAAATTTCTGTAAATTCATTGATAATATTTGAAACCCTTCATTTTTAAATTTTCTTTTCTTTTTTTTACTTATCTAATGCATTTCGTGCTTACTTCTATAAGCCCCGTGTGGTACTTTGTAGTGCACGGAGATTTATAAATGTTTTCAATTATAAAAAAAAATATATATTAGTGTTGTCTTCATGTAACTAAAAAGCAGCATGACATATTAGTTAAAGTGGCATACAATTTTTATATCAATCACAAACTCTTAATCACTTACTTAAATCTTGAACTTCAAGATTGAATTTAACTTGAGCTGAAACAAAGCAAAAATTAATTGTTCGAGTGTCTTTAGATGAATTAAGCTGCATGAGTCATTTTTTTAAAGGGGTTCAAGTCCATTTTCTATTATATGGAGATATTTACCACTTTCAAAGGAATTATATTTGTAATTTCATTAACTACGATAATTTATGTTGACAAAATGATTAAAATTTTGAAGAAGTTTGGGAGGGAATTGTTCATAGATAAAAAAAAGGTCATAGCAGATTGCATTCAATGTTATAATAACTAACTTTTTGTCAAAAGTGGACTAACACCACTTTAAAAAAACGATTTATATGATGATTATTCAGATTTGAAAATACTGTAAAATCCGGCATATAACGCGTACCTATACTTTCAAGCTGCAATTTTTAATTTTTAGGTATATTCGCGGTATAACGCGCGCACCACCTTTTTTTACGAAGAAGCCTAATATGTACGTGCAAAATGCTCTCTTGTTTTGAAATTATTTATTCGAGGTATTATCCCGGAATAAAATCGTATAGAACTACAAGCCTTTAAGTTCATTAAGTATGCCATTTCTATTAAATAAATAAATTATATTGCAAACTGAAAGTCTAATTTTTCTTATGCTCATGCATTTTTTTATTTTTGAAGCTCTCATTTTTATACCCGGCGTATAACGCACACCTGTAAATTTCGATGTTATTTTTGTGTTAAAAGTACGCGGCGTTATACACCGGATTTTACGGTAATTAAAAATTTTACATCATTTTTTGGCGTAAACACTCTACGAAAAACTACTCAGCTACGATAAAAACTAGGAACTAAAGTAATCCATTGTATGTATGAACTCGTATCGTATTGAAATCTGTTAAGCGCAATTTTTTTTGTGTGTATCAGAGATTACTATACACAATTTTTTCTCTCTTAAACATTCAAAAAATAAATGCAATAAATTGTCAAGAGGCAATGCTGTTGCACATGTTTTGTTTCAAGTTTTTCAAAAAGAAAAAAACTTTTTAACTTCTTTGGCTTTTTTTCATGTCAAAAAGTATTACAGAATCGCTGTCGGGAATATGTCGATACATTTCGCACACTTATTACCGCTTTCGCTGCTCGATCAAATATCTAAATTACCACATTCTTCTCACTAATTACAAGTGTTTATTCCCGGAAGCAAAAGAACTCATCTTATCCCTCGAATCTTTTCCCTTAATTTATAAGTAAAAAGAGAGGAGAGTCCCCGAAAAACGAAAAGAAAAGCAAAACCGTCACTTTTCGAACATTTTCCCCTTCTCGCGTAATAAAGTACACTTTTGGATTTGTAACTAATTAGCTGCGTGGGACTCTTAAGAACCGCAGGGACACAGCGTTACATTCGCGACATTGAACGACGGGGAAAAAAATAAAACATCGGAAATTTTTCACGTAATACATATTGTTTTAAAAATATATAAGGAAATGGCAGGGAAGGTAAAAAGAAAAAAATTCTGCAGTTTTCCTAATTCGGTTCGTGTTTTTAAGCATTTAAATGAGCAAGTTGCATTTTTAAAAACCCTCGTCGCTTCAGGCTTCTTTTCTGATGTCTTTTTAAAAACATTCGATATTTTTTTTCTTTCAGCATATATATATATATATAGATAATGCGACTGATTTTTCAATTGTTTGAGTTTTTGGATTTTATTTTCAGCTCCTATTTTGAAATAAGGAGGGGGAATACGGTGAGGGGTTAATACCATGGGATTTTAAAAACACTTAACAACAATGAAAGCGTAATATCTGATGGCTGTTTACTACGTTAATTATCTTAAAGGGCTGTGTTGACAAAATTGGAAATGAATACGGCAACTTCTTTTGTCTCTCCTGGTAAAAGAATCATCAGTGGCGGGAAAAAAATAGAACGTATATATAAATTAGAAAAGCTTAAAGTAAAACGAGAAGAAAAAATTGCAGTATTTCCCTTGTAAAATGGGTTCGTTTTAGAAAACCTTTGCATCGATGAAGGGAAAAAAAATCACCAAAAAGATAAACAAAAAATTTGGGGGATTTTAGTTTTATTTTTCTTTAATTTGAGTGTTACTTTTCGTACCCTACGTGTATGAATGAACATAAATTCACCAATGTTTTTATTGTTTTTAAATTATATTATGACATTTTTCTGTAGCAGTTAATTTTGTCCCAATGGATAAAAAAATAGAAAGAATAGAAATTGTATGCTTTTCTCAACTTTTTTTTTTTGCAACAAAAGGTTGTTCAGAATTTTAAATAATTATGTACGTTGCGTTAAACTCTGAATTTCAACGTAATCGTTCCTAAATACCGTGGCATTAAATCGTAGACATGTTCTAGCAAAAAGGGGGAAACTGAAATATTTATATTTTATTCTAAATAACCTAATTACTCTATATAACAATGATACAAGTGGGAATTTTTTTGACCTATTATTTTAATGAAAAAATTTGATGAGGGAAACTTTTGGTGTTTGTTTCATCATTAACAAATATAATGATGTCACTGAAAAAAAAAGATTTGGAGTTCTTCCAAATGCATAATATTATATTTCTATATTCGTGCTTTTTTTTTACCACAACCTATTTGTGGGAAATAAATGTTTTCTTTCTCTAAAAACATATTAAATTGAAGTACTTTTTGCTTTTGTTCCTTCAATAATTTTAAAATAACAAAAACTAAACTTTTGTTATGGATAAAGGGAACATGTATTGAAATATACTTGCTTTATCGTTATATTTTCATCATTTTTCCATTTTATTTTTGACAAAAAAATGAAAATCAAAAACATATCTAAATTGTGTGCGCGTATTTTTATACGCGTATGTGTGTGTGAACATGTTTGTGTGTGCGCGTATTTTTATACGCATGTGTGCGTGCGAACATGCTTGTGCGTACGCTCGCATATTTTTTTATTAAATAAAAATAAGAAAAGATGGCCTTACTAAATTTTCTTGCATAACTAAAGAAAGAGAATTCTGAAACCGAAAACCAGGAAAAATAAAATAATATATATGTTTAAAGTCAATTGACCAAAATGGATAGCTATGATGTTTTCTTAAGCTGTCTCTGACTTTTAGAGAGAGAAATGGAATTTGTCTTGCTTATAGAAACCCAACCTTCCTCTTCAGCAGAAAATTCATTCATAATAGTGCAAGATAAATTGTAGAAAATAAACCAAGATTGAAAATGTCTTAAATCCCTGTGATATATATATATATATATATATATATATATATATATATATATATGTGGGAGTCCGAATAAATCTTCTAATAAAAATCAGACTCTTCAGTAAAATTTTAGATTGGCGTAATGGTGGTTTGTCTAGGGGTAAGTATTTAATGGTGAGTGATGAATTAAATGAATCTAAGTCATTAAAACACGAATACTACATTTAAGTCAAAGAGAAGAATTTATTTAAAGTTAAAGCAAAATATTTACAAAAAAAAAATAATTACAAATATAAAGAAATGCCTTAAGTTAATTAAATTTTTACCTTTAGAAGACGGGGAAATGAACCTTTCTCATTATTGGACGTTAGGACGTATAGGTGCCGCTTTGGGCGCAAAAAATAAGATGTGTTGAAATTTAGTTAGTTGGCCTGAGCCGAAAAATTATTCAAGCCGGAGCTACGAAAGCTCACTAGGTGGCGCTTAAAAATGCAGTAATAAATCAAATTGAGATTTATGGTCCTCTGAAAAAATATCACTCAACCTTTTACAAATGTTTCAAAGAAAATACGATTTATTTAAATATATATGTGTTTGTGAACTGTAAAAGGTTGTGTGTGCTTTAGTGTGTGTAAATATATTATTAATGGTTTTGATAATAGTAAATAAAATGTTATGATACTGACCGAAAAATTATTACAAGAATACTATACATTCGTCATGACAAGTTACATATTTCATTTTTTGCTAGCATAATCATAAAATAACATTAAATTAATATAACTATAAATAAATACCTTCATAAAATAAATTTTTTCCATAGTTACAAATATACCTCGAAAAATCCGGCGTATGGCGTGCACTTTATTACAAAAAATAAGATCGAAATTTATGGGTTTATACGCCGGGTGTGTACTTGCTTCTATGTGTACGAGAGAACAGTT
Source organism: Trichonephila clavipes (assembly GCA_019973935.1). Taxonomy (NCBI): domain Eukaryota; kingdom Metazoa; phylum Arthropoda; class Arachnida; order Araneae; family Nephilidae; genus Trichonephila; species Trichonephila clavipes. The sequence goes on along the minus strand of BMAU01019100.1, from coordinate 57,221 downwards.
TTATCTGATTACATTTGCTTGTAAAGACTAATGAACCCATTATTTTTATTTATTTTTTATTTTTATATATTAATTGAAGTTTCAACTATTTGTCTTGATTTGTGTGTTTCAATAAAGTTAACATGTTTTAATATTTTCCATCAATTGTAATGCGTTAATTATTTTTCATACAACCAGAAAATGTATATGTATTTAAAAACACATCACTGATTCTCACGATGCATTGTTTTCATTCGGTTAAACATATTTGAAACCAAAACAGAATCCACCACATACATTACTATACTAGAACAGATAACTACGCTCAAAACCACTGATGCGTAATGCAGAAGTTTTCCACGCTGCAAGTTACAACAAGGCTCCCAAACCCTGGGGCCTAATCACTGCAGCACCAAAAGATCTTTTTTTATTTCGTAAAGATGATGATTCAAAGCCTTTAATAACCTTCAAAAAGAAACTAAAAGCACGTAAAAAAAGAAAAAGGAAAAAAGAAAAAAAACTGAGTGGGGAGTTTTTGGATGGAAATTTGACGTTTGGGTATCTGGACGATCAAGGGCGATCGTTTGTCATTTCGCCGTCCCGCCCAGTTAATTCGAATTGCAGAGAGTGGTAATTTTATGGGTAAACACTAAAGTCTGGGCGATGGTTGAGGGTAGCGTGCAGAAATTTGCTTCTACCTTCCCCTAGATCCTTTCGGCTGCACGCGTTTGTTGATTTTAGCAGGTATGTTCTTCAAGTAAAGATGACAAGTTAATTGCGATGGCATTTTGGAAAAATATATTTCATTTTTTCCCCTTGGATTCTTTTTTTTCCTTCTTCTGAAAAATGCTGTTCACAACATTTTATATTTTCATTTTCAAATCCAAAGATGCGTCCAAATTGCTCTAAAAACTTTGATTACTCAAAATAAATCAAATAAAATAATGTAATGATGTACATTTGTTATATAATGTAATATTTAATAACTTAAATTAATATTTACTTAAAATTCAAATCTTATTTATTTCTAATATCTCAATTAAATAATTGATCTCTTCTAATCTTAATCTCTTCTAATTCTCAGCCACTGTGCAGCGACACTTTTGTTCCTAATTTTTTTTTAAATTATTAATCTGAGAAAAAAATAAAATCCGGAACCTAATTATTCGGCCGTTTTATAAAAATAAAATAACGGTATTCGTGGTATATTTAACTTATTCTTTACTGGATAGATGGATATAATAAAATTTGATTGGGTTCATAATACATTTGTGGGAATGGATACATCTGTATAGGAATTAACTTTGAATGAAAAGGAAAAACTAATTTCGCTCCGTAATAACCGAAATTCAATTTCAAAACGTTCGGAAGAGTCATTTAATTCATTTTGGATTAAAATTACAGGTAATTATCTCACAATGCCACCGTTGTTAATGTGCCACCAAATTTTGAAATTGTTAAAAGTGTATTGTAAAAACAACAACAACAAAAAGTTGAGAGTCACTGATCTAAATCATAATTCCGAATACCCTATTTCAAAATTCGTCTCATTTCATCTCGCACTGAAGGATTAAAACCTATATTTTCTCAGATTTATTAGTGATTCCTAGAGTCAAGAATTCAAGGATTAGACCCTGAATTTTTGACTGATTTATTCGCAATTTTTAGTAAAAGAATATATCTTAACACCTTACACATGCCTTACTAAACAATTTAAACTCCCTAAAAAACACTGATGTAATTTCTAAAAAATAACTTATATTTCCCTTAACTTTAACACGCGATTATATTTTTTTATAATTCATTTCCCCTTGTTTTTCTTGAGTATTTAAATCTAGAAAACGAATAATTTTCTCTCTTGTATTTTAGCACTTCAGCGAAGAGCATGCTGAAAGTAAATCTTCTAATGTTAAAATTAAATAAACGAGGATGTGATCAATATTATGTTTCTTTTTCATGCCACAACTACAAATCAAAAATGAATACCATCTAATCTTGAAATTATACATGTATAATTTTAAAAGGGTAAAATACTATAAAATTTAATTTTTATGATCTAATTTACATTTTGTTAGTTTACTGAATTTTAAAGTTTCTTTTTTATCGTATATATTTAAGCGCAATTTAAAATAGACTTACACAAAAAAGAAGAATATTGAATAGCATTTAGGGATTTTTTATTATAGAGAAACAAATATATACGTAATTGTTTTTGAAATAATTACATATGTGCTTTTTAGTCGTAATAATGCATTTCTGTTATTAGATTGGCTAAATATAAACAAGTACTATTCTAAGATATCTCTTTATGAAAAATATTTGTAAAAATTATAACTGAACCAATTCTATCATGAAAAATAATGCAATGAAAGTATTTATTTGCAAAGAGTTTCTGAAGGATTTTTTTTTAAATATCTGTGAGGATATTGTCTACAAATATTTATTTAGCTAATGGCGCTGAAAAAGATATTCTAATCTATCGACATTTGAATTTGTCTGCGAAATGTTATTTAGAAATTCAAACATTTAACATTTGGGTTATTAGAATTGCAAAACTTGTTTTTATTTCAGGAAACAACAGCAAAAAATTTACTATTGATACTAATTTAAGGCAGTTATTTTATTGAACACAACGAAAGAAATTGCATTAAATGTATTGGTAGAAGATTTGAATATAGACGAAGGGGAAGAGTAGTTTCATAAACTGTCTTGCAATTAATAATTTGTTTTTATAAAGGATTTTAATTTGTTTATTTTATTTATTTATTTAAAATTCACTTACATTGCAGTAAAAAAAATCGATTTATAACATGTCCGAACAACATGCATGAGGAACATGAAGAAATATTCAAGATATAACAAAATTCAAGTAATATTTATAAAATTCAATACATGTGGGAATTCCAAATTAGACACAAATTCAGTCAAAGATTATATGATTTGATGTAAAAATCGGATTATGTATTAAGAGAAATTGTTTAGATAATTGTGTTTGGCAAATCAACTACAGAAAAACTGTTTATGAGCCATATTTACTTGAGTGAACTGCCAAAACAAGTTCAAATATTTACGAGTTTTAAATAAAAAAGGGAACATGGTCTCAATTTTAAATTAATTATATTTTTGTTCAATTTTTTTTTTTAAAAAAATACAATATTGTGTTATAAATAGAAAAAAGAAATATTATTTATACGAAATATATAAATTTTAAATGGTTGATTTATATTACAAATTAGTACTTTTTATACCTGGTATCTCTTTAATCATTCAAATATTTAAGAAACCTTAGTGGTGATGACTAAATCAAAGGTAATGAAAAACTTTTTATAGATTTTCTGATTATTTAGAAATTTTGTTTCACTATATTTCAAAACATATTTTCCCCTTTCAAACGAGATACAAATCTATGGTCGTCTAAATATCTTCAGATTTTATTTATATATAAGTTAATTAAATAATTCGGTATATGTTATACTGATTTACAAAAGATCTACCGAGAGAGAGATAATTACTAAAGTGTACTATATGTTTGTCCATGCTAAATATATGAACCTGTTACTAAATAAACTTCTAAGTAAGAAAATACTTAGTCCAAAAGTTCCAAAATAAATGTATATATGTAATTGATACAACTTAGAAATTTAACATACGATATTTTCTTTTAAAAAATTAAAAACGCACAAATAATAACTAAAATTATCCATAAATTTTACAACACATATCAGAAAATTAGTTCTCGATATTAGTTTAATATTTCCTATACAATATGAAAGTTTTATACCTATAAGTACTTTGAAAAATTAATGCAATTTATTTTTTTCACTTCTTAAAAGATAATACAAGCCAAAGATTCATTAAATCATATGATTTATGCTCTAACTAAAAGCTATTGGCAAGAAATAAAATTTGAAAACCACTTCAAAATGCTGATATTTCAAATCGATTCAAGATGCTGCTTATGATAACTGGAATTTTATTGAATAGTCTCAAGAAAAAACAAAGCCCTGAATTAATGTCGTATTGGAAATCAACTTCTTGATTTTTTTCCCGGAGATTAGGAGGCCACAGCCCCAAAGTATGAAAAAGCACTATCGGAAAACTTTATCACTTTTTGCCATGGTGGTGCAACTGTGGTTATATAAACGCAATTATCCGCAGATTCTTTTAAAGTCAAAAAATATTGATTAAATATCACCTATAACGTTCAAATTTTTTGTACCATCCCCTCTACGAAAAGAAGTTTATAAGTAGCGTTTTGTTCGGAATATTTCACAAAAAAAAAGTTAGAATTAAATTTATGTCGGATCTGTATATGTTTTTATATAAATGGCCGAATTTATAGTTGAACAATCTACTTGAAGATATAACTTAAATATATTACGGAAAATAAATTTCTTCTAGTTATAATACTCAACTAAAGAGTCTTTTTATTTAAAAAAGTTTCTACTTTTGATCTGGTTTTATCTGTTGATTATTGTATCTAAACTCCCTAATATAAATGAATACAATTAATTTAATCCTTTTGTATAATTTTAACGGATCTTTCAAACTTTTCTAGGTGTATCATTTGTTTTACTCCACAAAACAGGAAAATCGTAAGAAAGAAATTTGGTTTTAGTGTATTAAATTTGAAAACTCACAAACATATGTTGACACAATTTCTGTCTATTTGGTTTTTTGGCTGTCTTGGTGGACCGCAAAAAAAAAAAAAATACTCTTTACGTGTCGCCAGTTGCCAACACCTGCTATTGGAGCAATTTCTGCTACAACAAGAATTCTGATTTAAGAGTTCGAAACGAATTTTATTCATATTTTTTGACATTGTATGTATTCTAAGATACTCTATATCCGGGTTTGGCATTAAGTCAATCGCGATCGACCGGTGGACCGCCTAGACATTTTGAGGTGACCGCCTTCACTAAGACCTAATAATCATTCCATCATACGAAGGTCTAGAAATGCCGTATTTATTCAAATCTAAGCCGTGTTCCAAATTCTCAATAAGATTTTATGAAAATTGAAAAATAGTCTAAAACGGTTTATCGATATTCCAATTTTATGAAATTAAAATAAATTTAAACGGAAAACCAATAAGAAGTGAATATTCAGTCATTTTATCAGTATTATAAACTTTTAAGCACATGCATGAAACTGTAATTGCTCTAAATACCCCATCCAACAAATTTTTTCACTTCGATTCTAAGCCGTGCCCAATTTTTAGTAGCATTAACATTGGGGGAAAAGTGTGGCTTAGATTCGGGTAATTACGGAATTTCTTAAAAAGAACGGAGGAAAAAATCGAATCATAAGATAAAGTTCCGTTGAATAGAAAATGCACTTCGCTAATTGGAGGTTATTTTACGAAGAAAATCGTAAAATGTTATTGGTTCCAGAAAAAAGTTCGCTCAATAGAGAATTTCGTAAAATGGAGGTCCGAATGTATTGTATACTTTCTTTGAGTTCACCACATCTACGCCACTGGGTGGACCCCAACACCTTGAAAAAGGTAAAGTAGCCCGCGCCCTCGAAATGTCTGCCCACCCCTGCTCTATATAAACACATTGTAACTAAAATTACAAACAACTATTAAATATCTTCCCCCTTTCTTTTTCTATTTTACAATAGTGTACTTTTTCTGTTATACCGGATTCTGAAACATTCACATAACCTTTGTCTCCGACAAGCTTTCTTAAAAATTATTTTCAATTTCCAATCATACCCTATAATGCCAATGACCCACACCGAAGAATGACATTCAATACATATGAACACCACGAAGAAGCGATTAATAACATCACATCTCTAGATTTCTAGAAGGATAACTTTGTTATTTTTACGAGCTAACCTTAGCGGTAAGCTGGTTATATATTATTATCCTCCCAAAAAATAGTGCAAAGGCACATATTTGCCTCTCATTATCATCATTACTTTGAACTTCATAATACCTTAATTATACATGACGTGTAGTTTGCTAATTCTGCATACAATACCAACAAGTTTTTTCCTAATCCACCCGAGTATCTTCTGAAGTAAAAAAAAAATAAAATAAAATCTTATAAATCTGATTTTTTTCCGTGCTTCCTATCCCCTGCTTCTTCAAAAAATAAAAGTTTGAGGAACACATAACGATGGTGAGGAAAAAGCCATTGAAACTGATTAATGTGAGTATTAGAGTAGGGAAAAAAATTAATTCCTTTGTCCCTATCGCTGATAGCAGGCGTTCTTGTGTAGTCGATCATTTGTTGTGGAGGTTATTATAGGACGCGTCTGCTGACATTTTTGCTGATATCAGGAGACCTCACGGGGCTTTCCAACAAATAAATTTGGTCTTGGTGACTGAAGTCCAAAATGGACCTCATTCTTTAGTGGTTTAAAAATTGTTATAAAGAACAATGAAATCGCTTTTAATGAAACACCGTAGGACTTTTATTTCCTCAATGTGGTATATACTTAATTATTAAAATGGTTAACCATTCATCATGATATGTAATTTTGTATTACGAAGTTTTAGAAAGTTGTGTTTAAAGTTTTCTTTAACCCCTTAAGCTGTCAATTTTTTTTGCCTAAAATGTTCCAAAAAAGGGCATATTTTTTATTGCATATAACTAAGCATAATTCTTAACAGAGTGTGAAAATGTAAGATTTTTATTTTAATATCCAATTTTAAAGTGTTCACACACTATTTTCTATTTTAAAACTGTGGAACACAAACAAAAAAACTTTTTAAATGTCTGGTTTTTATAAGTACTCTCTGCATGCTATAAAGAATGTTTCATATATCTTAAAAGAGTTGCTCTCATTCTTACAAAAAAATCATGTTCGTACCTATTTTAAAACGGTTGAGGATCTATGCACTCATAATTTGAAGCATGGTGTAATATTAAGTCTTACATTGTGTAATGGGAACACAGATATATAATATCGACTTTCATGTTTATTACTTTTTAAGCAACAAATTGCTCATTGACTTGCGAATATCTCTTCATTATCGAATATTTTCAAGAATCTAAATTCCTGCCTTAAATGAAAAATTTCCGTCTTCACCACAAAGGAAATCCCGGATGAGAAGCATTTCAGTGCCAAGGATAAACTGCAACTCTTAAAATCACTTGCACTAATAATCTCACTCTATTGATATGTGCAAATCAAAGATAGAAAGAGGAAAATATCAATGCTTGTGCAGCATACGGACATACCAGTTGTTGCCGCCTTTCGTTAGACTGCGTACGTTCAGTCCTGTTAAGGGATTAATTAAAGAGTACGTTTTTATTAACTTTGCACTACGCAGGATCGTGAGGGGTATTGGCTATGGACAGCGAAATTTTGAATTAAGTGACGAGGACATCTCTGGCTGGAACTGGAACTGGATCCCTCTCCTCAAACTACCATAGCACTTCAACCGGAGGATATTGAACCATGACAGAATTAACGTGCATCAATCCCTTGACACGGCGGGTTTTAAGTTGTACTAGAGCCCGAACTCATCACACGCCAGTGAGTCAAAAGCTCGTCACACTTTTCTTAGTGAACTGCAGTTCGAAACGCTTGTAAATATGAATAACAGGTATTTTTCGATGTATAAGATATTACTGTATCCCGGTAAATTCTATCACAAAATTTTTCTTTCGTTCCCACCTCATAATTATTTGAAGTAATACACATAAAAATCCAGAAATGTTTATGCTTATTATTTGTTTTAATTCTACAAATATGGAAATTAATAGTCCATAAAAAATAAAATCTGCTGTTTGTATTTACGTAAGTCTTGAATTTAAAACACAGGATATTAAGTTGTAAAAGATAATATATTTTTTAATTTTCTAATAAATAGTTCTTATATAACCAGCCTGATTTGTAATAATATTCTTTTTTTTTCAAAAATTAGTAATAATAAAAAAGATTAGATATAAAATTTGTTAATTTTTTAACTTTATCCTTGAGATTCACTATTATTCGAATAGTTGTTTTAAGATGACACAGTACGATTCAATTGACAAAAATCGGTCCAAAATTCAAAACTAATTTTTTTAGCCTAAATTATTCCTTATATACTTTTCTATAACCTCACAAAATTTGAAAGCTCTAAACTTAAAAAAAAAACCCGCTGAATTATGGTAGCTTTTACGTTCGTTTTTATTCACATCTCTATAACAAATTAAAACTTTAAACTTACTTATCTCAGAAAGATAAAATAACTGGTTTGTCTGCATTTAAAATGTTAAGGCTTTTTTTCTATTGTACCTAATGCTTTGAAGTTTTTATTATATTTTCCTAATAGTACGTGTAACAAAAGTTGGTATGCATTTTTGAATCAAAGGAATACTTATTTTTTTAAAAATAGCTCAACTTAGAATTTTTACATTTTTTAAAGAATTTTCAATAAGCATTCATGAACAGAAGTATTGTACGAATACCAATCTTGTTATCGCAAAACCCATACCAACATTTGTCATACATAGTTTGACGTACTTGTACATCAAATTTCATGCCTGTGCGTAAATTTTTGTAGGGGAGGAGTAGCATTTTAAAATCGCTTCACAAATTTAAAGTTTTGTCCTTAAAAATTAAATGGCTAGCCTTTTATGAACTGTTGAGAATAAAATCTCTTTAGCATAGTATACATACATATATATATAGGAGGCAACCAAAAAAAATTTAAAATTATTAAACTAAAATTTTTTGTGTAAATCGTACCATGTCCCCTTAAGAAATGAATGGACAAATATGTTTTCTTTAATATATATATAGTTGTGCTTTTATCTGATTGACAAAAAATTCAGAAAGAAAAAAAAAGCATTTACTAAGGGAACAATACACTTTTTCTACTAGAAGAAAGGTGGGCAACTATTTTGGTTCCCGGGCTACTTTGTGGAAGTGGTGGACACCGGTGAGCCCCACCTTATTTAAATGATTGAATTTATTAGTTAACTTTGCATTTAAAAAAAGATATAAATTGTAGTACCTTCAAAATAAATTACGTTAAATGAAGTAATGGCAGTTTGATACAAAATTTTTACTGTGCTAGTATTATATCATCTATAACTGCAAGCACATTTATTTTATAATCACCTTAATGCAGCGTTTCTCAAACTGTGGGGCGTGCCCCCTTGGGGGGGCATGGCAACTCTACAAGGAGGGCGCGAGCATATTGAAAAGTCAAACAAAAGATTATTTAAAAAATTATTAATTTACTGAAAGTAGACAAACGAAGTACATTCTGACATAATAAAAAATAAAATACACATTTACACCGATATATTATACTTATAAATGTATCTGTGCTACACAATGTATTTTATAATTAATTTAACAATCCTAATTTAAGGAAAAGTTTATTATTTACCATTGAACTCATAGGCTTATCATTTATGTAACTAAAAACAAAAATTAATCCTTATCTTAATAATTTGTCCGGTTTATAGTTTTCCCCATAACTTCCAATTAAAAGTTAAGCGATTCGCTTCCTAATGCCAACCGTTTTCCACGTAGGCACGCGTATGTGATGTATTGGGTGGGGAGGAATAAAGAGCAAATAATCTGAAATAAATAAATCCTTCGCAAACACTTCCAAGGTCCTTTTATTGCATTCCAAAGCCTTCGGAATAATTTGTTGTTGTTGTGTTTCTAATGCCACCTGTCTGACGTAGTCAGATCGAGGTCCATGAAATTCATCGTGGCATGGGGCTAGAGGTACGCCTGTCGTTGGCCTTGAGCACCATACAGGTGACAATACGATTTAGCTCGGCAAAATTCCCCGAAGGGACGATAGATGGCGACACCACTTATCTCCACCTCCACAATTTCCGCATGGAAACTGAAGGGAAAGGAAATATTCTCCAGTCCCTGCGCTCGTGACTCAGCCCACAAAACTACGGACCCAATAGCACTGCACAAAAAAAGATCGTACTTTGGAAAGACGTATATATACGTCCGAGGAAATAAACGCTTTGGCTTAGCGAGATGTTTATATTCGCCGGGGGTGCTTAAGGGGTTAAAGTCGTTTCGCACTTTTAAGGTCAAACAATAGTATTATTGAATTCAATACATAGTTATTGTATGAGGGGGGTGCGATGAAAACTGTGATTGAATATTGGGGCGCGTGTATTGTAACTTTGAGAAACACTGCCTTAATAGGACAAACTTTCCTATCACACATTTCTACAATTCATTTTAAATCAGAAGTAAGATTTCTTATTTAAATTCATATCATTGCCTGCAAGTTATGTCAGTCAACTAGACCTCCAAGCAAAAAAAAAAAAAAAAAAAAAAAAAATTTCTAACACAAATATATATATTGACTCAAATATATAGAGAAAATTTTCTGACTGTTTGGTTTTCAGACTGTCTTGGAGGGCTGCAAAGTAGCTTTTTACGGGCAGCATGTACCCCACAGGCTGTTAGTTGCCCACCCTTGTACTGGAAAGTACATTATTGCTTAGAATGTACATTAGAAATACATAATATATATTAATTATATCATTATTTTTGCTATTTATTTCTTAAAATTTAGCTCTAAAATAAAATTGTCAAAATCATTAAAATGTTAAATTGAGCCGTTTTATCAAGAAATTATATGTTAGATTTAAAAAATCTATTAAAAAATAAATAGTTATAATTTTTCTATTTTTTTTTGTAATTATTTGCAATTTTACTGACATTTTTTTTCTTTTTGTATATTTTGAGTTTAAAAAAAAGCACCAGAAGGTTATGCAACATTGAATTTGACTTATTTTCGTATGTATAGTCCACATCAGCAATCCATTCTTATACTTCTATCTTTTCGATCTCGTAATAATCTTCTCAAAAGCCGTGCATTTATTTTTGGATAAACTCTTTACCACAACTCCTCTTCATCTGATAAGATATCAGTGCCATTATTTGAGAAAAGCATTTTTATTCTTTTCATAAAGTTATTTTGAGAAATTTTCTGTATTATTAAGTATAAATTTTTACCTTTTACTTTTTTTGTCTTACAAAATTAATGATACTTTAATATTCCATTTATCCCTATTCATTCATCGTGTTCTTTTTATTTTCTTTGTTTTATGTAATAGTTTCTTAAAATTGCATTATCTTTTTTTCTGGAAATAATTTTAATACCAAAGTAGTTTCTCGTAAACATTTTTTTTTTATGTTATGCGCTTTGTTTTGTTGAGGTACGTGCATGGATCACGATATATCTTAGTAATTTGTCATAAGTTTATGCAGAAATATGATTCGGTATTTTAAGAAAAAAAAATATTTATGGATATTGAAGGCCAGAAACCCAGACTTTAGTTTCGAAAACTATTATTTTATTATTATTATGCTTTTTTTAATTTCAAATATTCCAGAAAATGTAAAATTTCTTTTCTGTGATATTCACAATTTAATGGGAGAGATTAAACATTAAAAGTAAATTTATAAGTTAAGAAGTACAAAAATGATTTACTAAATTTACGTTGCATTCTCTTTAGCAAACATTAATAAAGTATACAATTCAAATTTGAACACAAAAACCTTTTAATTGACTGAATTTTTTTACTAAAATTTATCTATCTATCCTTAATACATTTCGAATAATAATGCACTCACAAATCTCAAAATTATATTGAAAAAAAATTCTTATTTAATGAGCATGTGTTCCATGAAATCATTGTATGAAAGAACTTTATATGTGAGTGCTTGGACTTCTTAGTGTAGGTTATTTTTAGATTTTGTTTACTCTCTGATATAAGAAAAGTTTTTCATGATGCTGTAATACAATTATTACGTACTATCACAACAATGTCAGCGTTTAATATAACTCGTAAAGTTGGCAACCCCGATTTCGCAAGTGTAGTACACGCTTAATTGGCAGCCATAAGCTTCGCTTCATATAATGTCGCCGATACGGTTGCGATAGTACATTATTGCAAGCTCTCAGACACAAAAAAAATCGCAATGATTGGCTGGACTGGAATCTTTCATATGAAGATTTATCAATAATCAACGGAGCTAAATATTCAGCGTTCTAGGAAGCTGCAAGAGCTGCAGGTTTATCAAAATCTGAGGACTTTATCAATGAAGTGTTGGGCGATGGATCTTCAGTGATAAATTTAACTAAAGAGAAGCGCCAAGAACGAATTTTGCGAAAAAAGAACAAATAAATAGAAATACATATTGCATAAAAATTACAGTTTTATGATTAGAGCAATGAGTATGAACAGTTGTATATCTTGTCCAATGGGGGTCCCTAGTTATTAAAAAATAAATCCATATGAGAGAACTAATCAAATAAAATTTCAAAATCAATTTGTATATAAAATCTAAATTATTTTAATTTTACATAATTTTGCTGGGATTGACCGGATTTTTTGGATTTTCATGTGTCTCATTTTCAATTTTGTGATAAATCAATCCTCTACAAAAAAATATATCCTCATTTTTTAATTCCTTTGCAGTTAAGGTTTCGTTGTGTAATTTATTATTGTTGTAATGCATTGTTAAGCAATACATTAGGTGGAATAATAGCTCCAAAATTTATAATTTTTTCACTAAGTAAAAAAATTGTACTGTACTTTTTAAGGGCGGGAGTTTTTTTTTTTTTTTTTACCCTTTCCCTTGCTAAAATATACGTAAGCAATCGCAGCAGCTGAACTTAAAATACACCTTTCTTTTTCTTTTCACAGAAGAGGCCACTAAGCTTCTCAAACGAGTTCCTCAAAAAAAATCCCTTCCTTCAGTGCTTCTCTATAAAAAAGTGATAATCTCTGTATGTGGATGGGGAGGGACGAGGGATAAAATTGTCGAGAGAGAAAGGAAAAAAAAGGATGAAAGTTTTGAAAATGAAGGAATGAAGAACTAAGAGTATCTTCCCCATCCATATACCTTTTCTTCCTTCAGCAGCTTGCCCTTATTTTTCTCAGATCTAAGGAACATCAGCAGCACTTGTGTGAAGGGGCATACCAAAGTGCCCACCTAGCCTAACGAGTTTCAATATAGGATATTTCTTTTCCTTCTCTTCTTTTAGTCCTCGTGCCCTAACGTTCTTCTCGGCCCTTATTGTTTGCTCGCTCTTTTGCTTCTGGACAGAACGTTCGCCATTTGCTGATGTCCAATATCTAAAGCGAGGTTCGTAAAATAAAATTGGATTTCCGGCTCGATTACGGAGACTGTAAATGGTTTGTTGAGGAACGCTGATTTTGTCCTCATTTGCGTAAAATCCGTTGTAGATTATGTTTAGGTATACTGGGTTGTAGCTTTCTATGATTGTTGCCTGATTTCAACAGCTTGTAATCTTTAAAATCTTAAAATTCAAGCAATAATTTTAAAGCTATGTCTTGCAATTGCTTGGTATGTCTTAGTATTTTGTTAATTAAAATTTTTATATCGTTATTTTCAAATCAAAGACTTATTACGGAACGTTATGTGTTGCAAAACAATAATATACTATAAATAAAACGCATGTAGGAGTACCCAAACGTGTGTAAACTCTGAGTTATGCTTATGGGCTTGCATAAAATTTTTGTAAAAGCCTTGAAAAGTTTAAGAATCCCTGCTCTACAGTTGATTTTTTTATCCCTCTTTTGCTGATGTCCAATATCTAAAGCTTGGTTCGTAAAATAAAATTGGATTTCGTGCTCGATTACGGATACTGTAAATGGTTTGCTGTAATGGTACGCTGATGTTGTCCTTATTTGCGTAAATTCTGTTGCAGATTATGTTCCAAGGGTTTACTCAGTCGAACCTTTCTATGATTGTTGCATGATTTCATCAGCATGTAATCTTTAAAATCTTAAAATTCAAGCAATAACTTAATGCTATTGCCTGGCATGTCTTATGGCATTCTACTAACAAGAACATTCCAGTAAACATATTTACTGTGATGTCAAAGTTTAAAATTTTGAAATTCATTATTAAATGTTAAAAAATATTTATAAAATTAGCGTTTTCCGATAATTTAACTAAAAATATTCGAAGAAACGTATTGCATTTGAATTTAATACTAAAACAATCCATTTTACAATGCGTTATTGGTTTCACTGTGCAACAATTTTGCTCATCTGTTTATCTAATAAAAGATGATATTTTTATTTTTAAAAATCAAAGTATTTAAACACAACAGATAAGAACATGATAAGTATTTACAAAAGGAAGATTTTAAGATTTATTTTTGGAGGAACTCAGGAAAATGAAACATGGTGATGAAGATCTAATTTCGAGCTGTACTTCTCATATAAAGAATCTGACATCGTTAACTTCATCGAATTATAACGAATTAAATGGGCAGGTCACGTTGTCAGAATGGATGAAGACCGCACCACTAAAAAAGTCGTCAATAACCAACCAATTGGCACATGGAGAAAAGGCAGGCTAAATCTTAGATGGATTGATGGCCTGGAAAAAGATCTCCTAGATTTGAGAACTAAAAATTGGAGAACACTAACAGGAAAAAGGCTAGCCTGGAAAAGGCTTCTTGAAAAGTACAAGGCCCACCCTAGGTAGTCGAATCACTGAGGAAGGAAGGATTTAAACGACTGTTTGCAAAATTATAAATGGTAGTTTGTTATCTTTTAGAGTTCTTGATCCCCTATACATAAGTAGACCCCACCTGAAAACACTTTAAGTAGACAGAATATAGCATGCACACTCTCAAACCTAGTATAAAACCAACTCCACTGCCGCCTTTATTATGGTAGGCCTAGGCCTCAATATGTACGACGTTTATCATACAGCTATGTACTTTTTCCAGTTTGAATATTGTTAGAAATTCCCAGTTTTTTGGAAATCATGTCCAGGAATAACATTTGACTATTAAAATTATGCGAATCATGATCTTGCGACGAGCCCAGTTGACCCATGCCTTAAAAAGCCCCTAGCATTATTGTGATCGTGGATATAGAATATTAAAATAAATAATTGGTTTATAAATGTTTAATATGATAGAAATTAGTAATTTCATTTTAGAATAGTGGCAATTAAAATTTCGAACAAAAATTGAACAAACATTGAAGAAACAAATTCTTCACGTTAAAAATAAAGTCTTCCATTACAATTTTTTTTTCGTTTCACATCAAAATATATTTTTAAAAATATATTTGCAAAGATTTTGAATATTTACTGCAATTAAAAGTTATTGTAGGTTTGATAATAATTGGAATCTTTTATGCGTGTGCTCCTGGAGATCAATCCTATTAAATGCTTAAATTAAACACATTTTAATAAAATTTTAATGTATTTTTAACTACTCAAAAATGAGTAATTATGTTAGATTTTCGGTTCTTATGAATTACTAGGAATTATTGGTCGTTGATTTTGCCTTAGATATTCTCAGATATTTAGAACACATAAAGCCAAAATTTCATTTTAATGCACTTGATTCACCATCACCCCATAGTTAAGTAAATAAAAGGAAAAGAGCATGTAAGATATCTTAATATAAAGGTAACCTACAACTTGTACGTGATTATCCTGCAAATTTTCGAATATACGTCGGACATATCTTGCTGCAATATATATAAATCGTTAATTTATTACTCATCTTTTTGGAATCAATTAAACATGATTTATGTCCAAAATGAAGATAAAGGTACAACATTTACTGTCAGACCGCTGTTCACCGTAATCCACAGGTCGTCACAAACATTTGCTATTCTGTTTACGATCTGACGTATTAAATCTTACTATATTTTCAATGGACTCGATTCATAATCCCGTCATAACTATGAAACAAATTGTGACAGGCTCACGCGTCTTTCCTTTAACATGTCCTTTGGGTTCTTTGGAGCCAGAATTAATTGCAACTCTTTTCCAACCAAATCGAAGAAGTGAAGTGTGAATGAAAGATGCAAATTAGGAAGCTTTTAAATATCAGAAGTTAGAGTAAGTGCGATGGCAATTAGAGGAATGTAAACAGTTCGTGGTTTTAGATTGAAGAAGTTTTAGATAAGGTTACGTGGTGAAGAATAGTAATTATACATGATAGGGATCCATTGATGAAGGTGCACTCGAGTTATCGCAAGACCTCATCTAGAATTGTTGTGATTGTTACTGAAACTACAACAAGGTAGGATTGACTATTTAAGGTATCCGACTACGTTCGGAACCGTGATTTTCAAAAGCGCTTAAATGGATAATTTTCATGATATTTAGTGTCACTTAGATTAGAATATATGCATAAAATTATTTTAAGGACATTTTAACAAAAAAATTTATTTAAATTCAATATTTTGGCAAAAAATTAACTTAGAATAATCTTTTTTCCAAATGTTCTCCTTTTGTGAAAAATGCTTCTATTAGAATAATATTTTGCCTGTATATAGCTCAGACCTCTCTACAGTGGCTCAACTAGAATTTTTGAAATATATAACTTAGAAGTGGGTTTATTCATATTTTACGACAACAGAGGGGAGCAATTTTAAGAAAAAAACGCGAATAATTATTTCAATGGGTGGTAACTCTGAAGATAATGTGAATTTTTCAAAATTTCTAGTTGAGCCTCTGTAGAGAGGTCTGAGCTATATACAGGCAAAATATTATTATAATAGAACCATTTTTCACAAAAGGAGAACATTTGGAAAAAAGATCATTCCAAGTTAATTTTTTGCCAAAATATTATATTTAAATAAATTTTTTGTCAAAATGTCCTTAAAACAATTTTATGCATGTATTCTAATCTGAGTGACACTAAATATCATGAAAATTATCCATTTATGCGCTTTTTTAAAATCACGGTTTCGAACGTGGTCGGATACTTTAATATTAGGATCTGTAGCACTATTGGAATTGTGTTTAGGCGAGTCAGTTATTGATAGTCAGTTAGGTCAATTCGGTAATATATATATACTGTGTGTTTTGCCACCGTAGATTATCTCATATATATTATTATGATTTAATTTGTTAATGGATTAATTTTAATATCTTAATAAAGCTATATGAAGATAATGCATAAGTCTAGTTCTTCCGTTAATCCTACTCCTCTATATATATAGCTCACGCTGATACCCAAAGAGATAATCTCCCCAGTGGGGGGGATTATCACAAAATAACAATGAAAACATAAGCCTCATACTAACTGTTCTATATTTAAAATAATAATAATTTCTAAAAACTTGTTTTTATATGTATAAAAAAATTTGTACATGATAATGATGCCAGGTGAATCAACACCACTACAAGCATTAATTACATTAAGTACTAATTGCTAAATTGTGATACAGATTATTTCCGAAGTAACAAACTGACGCACTATATTTTATTTTCAGGACAACAGTATCATTTACGAGCTTTTGCCTCAGCCTTTGGCCATAGACCTCCTTTCCTGGATCCAAGGCTTGTGGACCCTCTAACAGAATGGGAACATATGAGGAGGAAGTCTGAGTGGGCAATGGATCTTCCAATGAGAATACCAGGACCGCATGGAGGTATATATCTTGTTGGGGATATTTAAATGATAATGATATTTTAACTGTACAGAATGCATAAAAATATTTATAAACTAATTATCTTTTTTAATATATGCATGTAGGAAAAAACCGAGTCTTTCAGTATTCGCATATTTTGTGTAACGTCTGACATGTTATCGTGGTAAATACGCAATATTAACTTTTTCCTGAAAAAAATATGAATAGGGTTTGATTGGAAATAACTTTCTATCGAATAATTGTACCTGTAATGAAAATTGTATTTAATTAACAAAATGAGTAAAAGGCAATATTTTATCAAAAATAATTATTCTTGTTCAATTTGGGGAAGAGCGGAGACGATAGACTTATAACTAAACTATGACACATATCTTGTAATTTCAAAGTATTTAAAAACCGTTGAAAAACAGCGTCAATAACAGTCCCACTGTTAGCAGTCGAAACATTTTGATTTGTGTTCATTTCAAGCTTGAGTTCATCATTCATAAAAGTTATGAGCGGCTCAGCTTTTGGCAAACTTAAGTTGAATTTAAAATCACCACTAAAAACCAGGGGAAGTGAGTGATAATTTGTTTAAAAGAGCAGAACCACCTTCGTTATATGGTAAAAGTACAAAATGCAGGAAATCTTTAAATTTTTTTAACCGTTTGATTCGAAAAAATGTATACGACCACCGAAATCACTGTTTGTTCATTTTCAAATAAGCATTCTGCCACACTTATTTCTCCAAATATCATGACTAACGGATTTAGAGTCAAGCGCTCGAGTGCTTGAGGGCTACTAGAATTGGACTCCCATGCGAGGGTAGCGAAAAGACACAGCCACGCATTCTCATTGATCAAATCAATTAACGCGCGCTTACATCACATGAGGGATACGTCTTACGTCACATGAAAAGGGACGCATCCGTCCCTTTTCACGAAATCACTCCCACAAATATCCAGAAACCGAGAGGAAAGATGTTACACATCAAAAAGCGTCTCACTTACTCACTCTTCATGAGATCTCCAAAACTGTTCAACCGACTGACTTGAAATTTATCAGGCATGTTTCTAATGTTCAGTAGAGAGCCGCTAAGCACGAGTTCCGCAGAAATCGATTCTCAGCGGGGTGATGGGAGCATAAAATATGAATATACTTCTATTTCCTGGCCTCTTAAAATCAAGAGGCTAGGGAATGTTCTACAAGAATGTTTTCAATACAGTCGAAAGCTTAATGCTATGACCTGATCTCATATATCAATAAACTATAGAATTTCCAGATCATGAAGTACTCTGCGGCTAGTTTACAGATGTAACGGCTAGTTTACAGATAAAACATCCCGACATATTAAGTTTTAAAAAAATTAATGTATTGCGTTACTAAACTTATTTGTACATTTTTTTGTTATTTGGGTATTAAATGTGAATTAATACATTCTTAATATTTTCACTTTCATACCATCCTTAAAAACTGTCCAAGTTTTTCTTGTAGCCCAATTGACACAATTTCTGGGGTCTCCTTAATATTTATTTGACAAGCGTTTTAAATTTTAATTATTTCCTAATGGTTAATGAAAACTAATTATATTATAATAGAGGATGTACTTTAGTTTTGAAAGTAGTTATTATCTGATTGGTTAATTTTTCCATCAATAAATTATATTTTTTATACAGATTTAAATTTGTTATACTTCCCGCAAGTGTAGAAATCGTTCTAGAGAAAAGTCACTATGATTCCTTTTACTTCATCTTTGTGAAAAACAAAAAAATATCTGAAATAAATATCTTCAGGAACTTAAGTTCTCTCTCCGTCTGTAAAGTGTGCTAAGATATGTTTTTAACCAGTTCCTACATCATTGAATGCACAATACATTTTCCTGTTTATAAAAGATATGCCCCTCCCCCTCCTTTATAATTTTTGTTCTTATTTTTTCCGCTGGACTAAAATGTTTTGGTTTTTCTTTGCATGCATTTTGAAGCTTTGATATTTATTAATATTTATCTATATTTTCTTTTCTTCTTTTTTATATCAAACGGGAAATCTACCTCCTCTTATTTTTCACTTCTCAAACTCGACAAAAAAACCCTTTTTTTTCTGTTCTCTTCAATTTTTTCCTCTTTAAACACATCACTTTTTATTAACCTGTTTCTTCCAAAAACTAAATACAGTTGCTCTAGCAGTCAAAATAGATGACATTAATCTTTGAAAGCAAAACTTTCATTTATTTTGACTTCTCTTGCGTCTCCTAAGGGAACACAGAGAGAATGAGATGTATTTCCTAAGAAGGTTAGCCAGAATACCGCGCCATGCTTTCACCCCTGCATCCCCGGGGGAGGAAAAAGGTATAAATAAAAATTCTAAAAAAGTGACTATGAATTAGATATCTTTCCATCACGTTTTTTTTAAAGTTTTTTTTTTATTTAGAGAAATATGTAAAAGAAATTACACATAATAAAAAAACAGTAACTGAGAATTCAGTGTATGTTTTTATTGATATTTTCTTGCCAGGATTATTTGTTTGTTCTTCAGATATTTGTTTTAGTTACTTCTGTATTTTCGAAGATGAGTGTGAAAATCAAAACGGGCTAGTTTTTTTAAGAAGCTTATTTCATATTTGAGAAAATTTTAAGCTTAGTATTTTTGATGATGATTGTAATAAACTGCAAAAATGTTCTGCTGGAATCGGAATTTAAACTTTTAAGTAATGGCTTGAGTAAGATTAATTATAAATGGATTAAATTGTGTACGAAGGGATTTACTCTTCGTTTTATTTATATTTTTGGTTCGACACGATATCTTTTCTTTTGAAGAAAAAAAGAGAGAAGAAACTCAAAATATGACGATGTAAGGTTTCAGAACGAGTTTAAGTCTTCTTTACTCTCGTATCGGCAAATGAGTTTAAAACTTCAAAACACTTTCATCCATATATGTTAAGAATAAATATTTAAGAGGAAAAAACTGCCACTATATTAGAAAAATGACTAGTACTTTACAATTTATGTAAAAAATTTGATAAATTTTTGCCAAATTGAAATATGTGTGCTTTTAAAAAACGAGTTTTCTTAAATATTTTTGAACAAAACAATTAATTAGAAATTTCGTTGAGAATTTAATAAGATTGTAACGGAGCCATATAAGCTACAGTGACGAAAATATTTCCTACCCCTTGAAAGGGTGTTAAAAAATAAATTCCGGGTTCTTGCATGGAGTAGGGCGGCCGCTTGCAGAGTGAGATTTAAACTCAAAAATCGTCACTTAGTCATCTAACTATAGCTCAGAATTACGAAATCAATAAATACTTCCATCGCAAATAATGTTGCAAAGCAGTGAGTGAGTTTTGTACAGTGGAAATACTTTAAACGTTTCCACAAAGTAGCATTCATAATATAAGCTATAGACTGATATCATATATTAAGAAGTTTCTCAAATTCTGCAAAGCACTTATCTTCGTTTTGGTATATATACTTTGTACATTAAGCAAAGATATGTGTAAAATGTTCAAATCATTGCAATTATTATAAAGAGCGTTCCAGTTAGAAGAAAAACAAATTTTTTTCAAATCCTGAGAAATAAATATATTTTTGTGGATTTTAAAAGTTTCTTAATAATAGATATTAATCAATTAATTACTTAGCCAAAAAAAAATTCAAAACTAAGCTACTGAGTTAGCAAATATTATAATAATCAGAACATCGATATTATCTATTTGATCTGAAATATGTATTCTTTTCCTTTTTTGCTTAATAAAATAATTTAAAAAATGCAGTGAAATATGTTAAAGTAAATATATGTAAAGCAATATGTTGAAAATAAGTTATATTATTTTGAATTATGTCGATTACAGTATTATTGTACATAAATATGATTACAGTATTATTGCACATTAATACCAGTATTCAGTTCATTAAAACTTTCAATTAATCAACAACATTTTCAATAGATTTTTTAAAAAATGATAAGATGAATAAATTGCTTAATCCAGTTGGTTGAAATATCTCTATTTATTCTTGAATAGTGAAAGTTGTTGCAACTATACTTGGACAGCGAAAGTATTTCAACTGTTATATATTTTTATGCATTTAAATTCATTTTTTTAAAATATTTTTACATATGTACACACACACAATAGCTTTTTATCTTGCCTTCTTTTAACTTAAATCTCGCTGAATGTTAAATTTAATTTTAATTTTAAATTAGTAATTTAATTTTAAAAAAGTAAAATTTGGAACTGAATTGTTCTAATTGTTTATGCATTTTATCTTTCCTATGTTATATATAGATCTCGTAATTTTTTTTAATTATATTTATCAAAACTCTGACTATTTTATCATGACCCAACACAAACAAAACAGCGCAATTTCGTTTAGTATTTGCACCGTCGTAAATTTTTCACGCAAACCTTTACTACAGGAAGAAAAAAAAAGGAGTGTGAATTCACAAAGAAAAAAGTCAAATAACGAAGTTAGTGGTATAACTTTACCCCTAGTCACCCTCAAACTAACCTCCTTTAGTTTTCCTCCACTTTTCTTTTTCCTTCACCACACTACCCTTATTTCAACTTCCACATCAAACTGTTCAAGTAAACCTTATACCGAAAATGAAAATAAAAAAAGAAAGAAAGAAAAGCAACCCCCTACGCAAAGTAAAGACAAAACACACACACAAACACACCTAGAGATCTTCACACACGCAAAGAAGAATTTTCCGTAAAAATTCACACCAGGATAGCTACCAGAAACAGAAAAATAAAGAATAAGAAAAAAAAATTCTAAAGAAGTGGAGAGGGGAAAAAAATCTGAAGTAGGGTAGGGGGTGGTAAGAAGTGAAATCAAAGAAAATTTCTCAAGTTGAAAGTTTTCCCTTTTGTCACCATAGACCGGTAACTTTGTTTAGTTGGGGGAATTTCTATGGAAACCATTCAGGAGTGGAATTTATCCGCAGAAGTATTCAATACTCGGAGGCAGAGATTCGACT
Source organism: Trichonephila clavipes (assembly GCA_019973935.1). Taxonomy (NCBI): domain Eukaryota; kingdom Metazoa; phylum Arthropoda; class Arachnida; order Araneae; family Nephilidae; genus Trichonephila; species Trichonephila clavipes. The sequence continues at coordinate 34,902 of BMAU01019100.1, read as the reverse complement.
GGAATTGCGCGGATAGACTTAAATCAGCCTACTTACTTCTTACCACGCTGGGATGAAATGAAGGAAAGAGAAGGAATTGAATCCGATAAATTCTCTTGTTTGTTAAAAGTTTCCTCTTTCATTTTTTTTCTCTAGTCCGGGACATAAGCTCGAAAATTGAGATTGGTTTCTATGAACTTTTTTTTTTTGCGCAACGAAAGTGCATGAATCGTCTTTTGTTTTTTGTATCGTAAAATTTGTTTTCGAAATGTTCTGGGTAATTATTTTGGGAAATTTTGGGAGGGGTTTTTGTTGTTACTGTTGCTCATGGAAGAAAATTATGTTTTTTTGGAGAGTTATTTATTTGTTTTTTTAAAAAAGACACCTATACGGATTATATTGTGTCAAATAAGAAAATGTTTTGATAATAATGTGATATTCTGATTTTGTTAGCAAACAGAAAAAAATTATATATAAATTGGCCAATCGTCCTCCTTTAGGAAGGAAAGCCGTTCTTTTATAGGTCCTCCCCATCATCAAAAAGTTTTCTCCTACATGTCTTACTTTTCAATGTTTTAAAACCAATCTGTTAATCTCTACTCAGAGAGGCCAGGTCGAACAGTTACATGTCTATTATGAAGAAATTAGAACACTGATTGCATATGAAGAAAGATTAGAACTGGACACCTTCCGATCCAAAAACGAATATCTTAGCCTCCAAGCGAAAACGATCGTCATCGCACGGAGGCTATTACTGGTTTAAATACATACTAGCCGATACCCACCCGCTTCACTGGGTATTTCACGATGTTGTGTATATGTATACTGTTAACATATATATTAATTATTGATATCTAGCATTAAGAATTCGATAATATTGAAAAATATATTTATAGCTGTTACACTCTCACCCCTTGATATAAAAAGGACATAAATTATAATATCTAATTTCTATTTATATCTAAAATAGAAGTAGAAAGATTTTTTTCGCTCACTTAACCTAATAATCAAGTGGATTTCCATCAAAGCAACTTTCAGTGGATCTCTACTCCATAAAATTAACATGCGTGCTAAATTTCAAGTCTAAATCTAACAGAGCAAAAACGTAATTTGTGTCATCAATACCTCGTTGACAGCATTCTTAGCGGATTCCAATTCAACAAAAGAAGTATGCAAACCAAATTTTATTATTATAGTCTTAGCAGTTCAAAAACGGGAATCTTGTCTATCAATACGCCCCAGTAACTCTCCCCGCTTCCCCCTGGAGTTGATTTCCGTAAAATCCATTCTTAGTGGAACTCTATTCAACTAAAGAAAAGTGCTCAACAAATTTCAAGTAAATGAGTTAAATTCAAAAACAGCAATTTTTCTATAACACGCCTTAATCCCTCGCAACCCCACTCCTTTGGGGGTCCGTTTTCGCAAAAATCTTTGTAAAAGGAACTTTATTCCATGAACGGAACATACCTTCTAATTTTCAAGCAGGTGGTTCTATTAGTTGAAAAGCGGCAATATTTATCTATTACGCCCCTTAATCCCCCTCAGTGACCCTTGGGGATCAATTTTCCCCAAAACTATTTTGTAGCGGATCTCTAAACCATGAAAAGAATTCGCTTACCAAATTTTAAGACTGTACGTCTAATAGTTTAAAAATGCAAATAATTATCTATAACGCCCCTTAAGACCCCGCAACGCCACTTAGGAATCAATTTTCACAAAACCCATCTTATGACAGAGCACTACTCAGTGAATGGAATCTGCTTACTCAATTTCAAGATTTTACGTCTAATAGTTTAAAAAAGGAGTTAATTGCCTATAACGCCCCTTAATTCTCCACAACGCCATTTGGGGTCGATTTTCACAAAACCCATTCTGTAGGTGATTTGTACTCTATGAAAGGAATCCGCTTACCAAATTTCAAGACTGTATGTCTAATAGCTTAAAAATGGAAATAATTATGTATAACGCCCCTTAAGCGCCCTAAACGCCCCTTGGGTTTCGAACTTTGCAAAATCCGTTCCTAGCTGACGTCTACTCCATGTAGGGAACCTACCTACCAAATTTCAAGTCTGTAGGTTTAATAGTTCTGGAGATATCGTTATTAGTCAGTGAGTGAGTCGCCTTTCTCCTTTATATATATAGATCACACCGCCACATATATTTAAGTTCTGATAAATTAGAACAATGGGAAAATCACAATGTTGAAGTTGAGGAAAGATGGGTGGAAATATTTAACCATTTCAAAAATGAATACATTCGATGTGAAAATTTAGTTCTTTATGCTGAATTTACGCTCCAGGAACTAATGCAGCAGTTGAAAATGCTTTTTCAATTGGTAATGATTTTTGGACAAGTGAGAAATCAAGACTGAATGTTGATACTTTGGCTCTACAGCACTTACTGTAAAATTCAACATGAAGGATATTTCTTTCTTGAAAATGTTCGATACATTTTAAAATGATAAATTGACAAAAAAATCATTCAATAGAAAATTACTTTTTTAAGTAATTAAAAAGGATCCATGCGTAACTAGTGTATTTTTGTTTGGGTTTTAGTAAAATGTTTCATATACTTTAGTTGCATTTTTTTCATAAATTTTTCTTCCTCCTTTCCATTGTAAAAAAACTGGTCACCTTATTATGTATCTCAAAACACGCTTATTTGATTCTTTTTGAATCAATCCATTAAGGTAACAGGATACTTTCAAAACCGCGATTTTGAAAGAGCGTATAAATTGGTATTTTATTTCGATATTTAGCGTCTGTTGAATAAGAATATTCATATAAAATTATTTTAAAAATATTTTTGCACGAAAAAATATCTTAAATGCAATATTTTGACAAGAAATGAAGAAAGCATAATATTTTAAAAATATTTTCTTTTTATGAAAAATGCTCCAATAGTAATAATGTTTGCCTATATATAGAAAGGAATTCTACTCAAAGCCTAAAGTAGAATTTTTGAACAATTCACAGTATTTTGAAATTTGAGATCAATTGAAATAATATTGGGTGTTTTTTTGCTAAACTTTATCTACTTTGATTTATTAAAATACGAATAAATCCACTTCTAAATTATTTATTTCAAAAATCCTAATTCAAGCTCTGTACAGAAGTTTGAGTTATACATAGGCAAAATATTATTCTCATAGAAGCTTTTTTCATAAAATGAAAATGTTTGGATTATAAGGTATTTTTTTCTTCATTTCAACCAAAAAATCCTACTTGAAATTTTTTTTTCTTGTCCCAATATTCTTAAAACAATTTTATATGGATATTTTAATTCAAATGACACTAAATTTAAAAAAAAAAATTGATTTATACACTTTTGCAAAATCGCGGTTCAGAACCCGTAGTCAGTCACCTTACTTAACTACAGAATAAAATATGTTCTATATCCTTCACTTTTTACGTCATTCATGCTCTGTACTTAATTTAAAAATCTACAATTTTTTTAAAAATGATTTTTTTTCATTCTGCATATTTAAAGCAAACTATTGTGAGTACTTATAGAATGCATTCAAAGTTTAACTACATGTTAAACGAAAACTATTAATTATTAAAAAGTTTTAATATTGTAATAAAAAAATGTATGTGGAGTGTTCGATGTGATATAAAGATCAAATCAAGTATGGTAGATTTGAGCGAGTTAGTAAGTGAAAATTAACTTTGCACTATTCGGATACTCGAAGGCTTTTGGTAACGGACCTAGTAATTTTGAACCATGTGTAAGTGGCGAACACCCCCCTCTCCTAACTTTCACACCACACCAGCGAGAGGACGTTTGGGCTTCGACAAGCTAAACGTGCCTCGCACCCCTTCACGGCACTATCAGAGGTGCTTGGTTCGAACTCATGACCCGCTGGCCTCGAGACCGGACCTTAACCACTGGGCTACCACGGCTACTGATAGATTTTGGGTTGAGTTCAATAAAGTATCCCTTTAGTATTAAAATTATTTATTAATTTAGGTTAGGCTGCACTAAGACAATATATATCGTTAAAACAAAAATTATTAGATGGTTTTTCAAAGTGACTACATTCTTCCCTCACTTAGCGTGTACGAAAGTTGAGTAATCAATATAGGGCTTTGGAATGCTTGAGACATTCGGTTACAGAAATTAGGACAATAACAGCTACAAGAAAATAAATGAAAACAAATTTCATTTTTTATTGAACTTATATTAATAATAGAATATTTTCTTTACGAAAATGTGTTCCAAAATCGAATCCGACTTCTTGACAATAAACGAAGACATACTTAACGTCTATTCACACTTTTCGTCAACTAGAATTGTTTCCTTTTTTTAAGTTAGTCTCTATATTGAAAAGGAAAACAAAAATATCTCACTAAAATAAATGATATTAATAAGATTTTATTTATTACCGTAAACATACAATCCAAATTTACAGGATGGCTCTTATAGTATATAAATTCTCAGTTACTCTTTAAAGTAAATTATAAATATCGCAACTTAAAGTATCTTATATGATACTGTAATGTTTCTCAAACGCTTAAGCATATTAGAACCAAAGAATTTTTTTGAAGTCAATAATAAATCCTGAATTTATAAGCTTTATACTTAATTGAAATTTCTTAAATCTAGTATTTACCGTATTGGGGAAATAATATATCTAAATAATGTTTTCACGCGTGAGGCCCAAAAATATTAATATAAGCTTTCGATGAAAAACAATTTTGCAATGTTAAAAATATCTAGTGGCCAAGTGCCGCTGAAGACCTGATGCACATTAAATCTGTCGGAGCTTAAAATTCTTCCATGGCAGTGTTGTGGAAGTTTGGAAAAGGAGTACAGGCTCAGATGTCGTCTAGGGTATTTGACAGTTGTTCGAAATTAATAGGACTGCCGCCAATAACTCTCTTCTGTGTTTAAAGTGTGATGTAAATTAAAATAAAATAAAATCTTATTGTTTCTTTTATCTGTCATCTGAGTATTGATAAATTATAAATTTTTAAGCGTAAGATTTTTGTTTAAAATGTTTTATTATAGTGATACTGATATAATGTTTGTTTTATAATGATATATATTGTTTAATTTTTAAAGAATGTTCTAGGAGGATATACTTTTATGAGAAAAACTTTACCTTCTCTTAATAGGGAAAAATAATAATTGGGATTAAAATTATATCTATCAAACATGAAATAAATTAAAAAGAAATCCGTATTGGGAGTTTTAATCTTTAATGAAACAAATATTCCAAAGAACTTTTCAGAAATAAATGCCTAGATACGAAAAATACACATAAATATGAATGCATATTATAAGGAAACGTGATAACTAACTCATAATAATAGATAATTACTAATTAATAATAATTTACAGATATAATTACTATAATATAATAGCTATTAAATTGCTGTGTTAAATCAAATAATAATAATAACAGAATAATACCAGTATTTTTAACATCAGTCACTTAGTACATTGCTTTAATAAAATTAGAGCCATTGTTTGGGGCGCGATACAAACCACACACACGCCAAAGTAAAAAAAAAAGCAGTGTTTAAATTCACAGGCTCTTTTCGAAGCAAATACATTTATGCATTATTCGCATAAAAGATCTTTTTAAACTCCAACCATAATTGAAACCATGAAATTGAAACAGGAGCATTTCCTTTTCATAAAACAATTCCTCTAGTCTCCATAATGCACCTGCTGCGACTTTAATAAACAGCAGTTATCTCGTTTGATAAAAATGAACCTAGAAATGGAAAGAGAGAATCTATTCCCTTGTCGCCTGCACAAGAGGCACTGGCTCTTTATTAATACGACCGCATAATAGCCGACGATGTGGTTTTCTCGGGAAGGAATGAGATTTTCCGCCACCCCCTGGGGTGTACCATCTAATGGAAGTGTTACTCGTCATTTTCAGCTGGTGGAAATTTTTCCTTGGTAAAAATGGTACCAGCCAGTTTGTGTTGTGTTTAGACCATTGTGTAGCCCATTTGTTTGAGAGATATTTTGAAAATCGTTGTTTGTTCTGATTGTAACACGCACATTTAATAATTGGGGATCTATTTTTATTGGTTTTGTATGATGTTCCTTTGTTTTAATTAAAAGTTTTGACTTGGTGGAACCATTGTTGTTCTAAGGGATGGTGGTGGGTGTTTATGCTACGAAAGTATCGAGGGAATCTGTAAAAGCGAAACATATACATTCTGTGGGAGGTTCAAAAGCGTGAACACTGTAAGGTACACAGCTGTAAAAAATGTGCATTGTAATTATTGTATTTTAAAGTATATGTAGCCATACTACATTGATTTTCCTTTTGTTGCCTCTGAATATTTTTCATTCTTTGTTTATTGTAGGAAGAACCATTCTGATGTAACATTTTAAAGCCTAATTTAAAAAGAAACTAAATCTAGTAATTACTGTAAAATAACTTAAAATTCGAAGAAAATAAATTATAAAGATCAGTCATATAGTAGACTGTTATGAAACAATTTATTAAATTTCTTGATACTTTTAACTTATTTCTATGCCTCCAAATGATATGGTGTGGAAATTAAAACTACGAAATTTAAATATTAAGTAATAATGATATTGCAGTTTGAACAATAGTTTCATGGCATTATTAAATGCTTTGTAATTTCATCGAAATTATTTTTATACGATTATATATTCCTCGTTATTTTACCAGCAGTCGAATTGTATAGGGAAGTGATTAGATGTTTTATTGGTTGCCTTTGCAGGTTCGTTAAATCGATGTGTGTACTCCGAGTAATATGATATCATGTGATACTTTTATATTATTGGTTGGAAGATTCGAATTTTTTTTAAAAAATGTATCGTCTAAATTTTTTATGAAACTTTTCTATGCAGTTAATTATTTTTTTTACCTCACCATCAATGGCGCACACAGGAATTTTTCAAGGTAGGTGGTCTGGCGTTGAAAGTTCACCATTCTTGTGTGTACCATGCTACTTTACATTTTGTCGATTTTGGGGAACAAAACACAGTAAAAAACTAATTTTTGAATAAATAATTAGCATTAATTAATAAAATCAATCATTAATAACAAGTAAATAATTAAATTTTACGTACTATATACTTAGAATTATAACAAATCAGAAAAAAAATCAAGGGCTTGGGGGGGGGAGTCCGGACCCCCCCTCCTTGTGTGCGCCACTGCTCACCATAAATAATTCCCTTTGAATTTATAGTCTGAGATTAAATCTAAAATATATAACTGTATGTCATGCAGTTTGGTAGATATACAAGATTACACTCATCAAATAATAGCAGGAGAGGATGTCATCTGGGGGGAATGCCCTTCGTAAGATTTATTAGAATGTTTGTGTGGTACAGTACTATCTATGTAGAATTTAAAAAGCGTGCGCTTCTGTAAGTATTTTAATAAAAATAAATTATTATAAAATTATTTTTGAATAATTAATTAAGGTATCCGACTATTTTCAGAACCGTAATTTTGCAAAGGGCATAAATGGATAATTTTTATGATATTTAGTGTCACTTAGATTACAATATATGCACAAAGTTTTTTTAAGGACTTTTTGACAAAAAAGTTCATTTAAATTAATAATTTGGCAAAAAATTAACTTAGAATAATCTTTTTCCCAAATGTTTTCCTTTTGTGAAAAATGCTTCTATTATAATAATATTTTGCCTGTATATAGCTCAGACCTCTCTACAGAGGCCCAACTAGAATTTTTGAAATATATAACCTAGAAGTGAGTTTATTCATATTTTACGACAACCAAGGGGAGAAATTTTAAGAAAAAAACGCCAATAATTATTTCAATTGGTAGTAACTCTGAAAATAATGTGAATTTTTCAAAACTTCTAGTTGAGCCTCTGTAGAGAGGTCTGAGCTATATACAGGTAAAATATTATAATAATAGAAGCATTTTTCACAAAAGGAGAACATTTGAAAAAAGGATTATTCTAAGTTAATTTTTTGCCAAAATATTATATTTAAATGAATTTTTTGTCCAAATATTATGTTTAAATGAATTTTTTGTCCAAATATTATATTTAAATGAATTTTTTTGTCAAAATGTCCTTAAAACAATTTTATGCATATATTCTAATCTCAGTGACTCTAAATATCATGAAAATTATCCATTTATGCGCCTTTTTAAAATTACGGTTCCGAACGTAGTCGGATACCTTAAATTGCTGAAAGAATTGGAAATGTTTCTAGACTAGAAGTCAAGCACGTACAACAGGGGTGTCAAACTCTCTCAAAGGTCAACTTGGGCCAAGCAAACAAGGTTTAACGCAAGGTGTCCCCCAATCAATATTCCTTGAAACTTAAGTAACATAAATAAAAAACGTAATAAAGATAAACAAAAGAGCAAGAAAAATTTAATGCTTGCGTCCTGACACTTGATATATCTTCTCTGCTGCTATCTTCCCTATTTCCTGAGAAATTTTGATGTTTTATTATATATTATTGAGTACCAATATACTGTCCGGGTGGCAAAAATGAGGTCCCCTTACGCCACGAGTTAGGCACCCCTGACGTACAATGAGCACGTTTACTTAAATAATGGAGGCTTCTGTAACAAAATTACTTTAAAATAAATAAATGCCTTTCTTCCTCACTGTTATAAAGATTTTATAACGAAATATGGTTCTTACAATGAAAGAAAGAGATAAAAGCTGACGATTATCTTGAAAATCATATAAGACTTGGTGATACGGCGAGTAAATATATTCCAGTTAATAAATACTACACCGCCATCGTTTTATTTTCAATTGATTAGATTTTTTTCTTTTGTCAGCATACTTTTAAATTTATTTTACAGCTATAAAAATACTGTAGAAGCTGAAGAGATGAAATATAATCTCGTTCGTATTGACTGCCCAACTACACAATCTAATGCTGTCTAATGCTGTCGCAGTAATATTAGAGTCATCAATAAATTATATATATTTTTTTTTTTTTTTCAGATCCAACGCAAACGGGTTTCACGTTTGGGAACGAAGCTCAATGGAATCCTCACTCTGCTCACTATCAGAACTACTTGGGGCATGGTCTGCAGCCAGCGACAGGGTTTGCTCCTTGTACTCAAATGGACATGGCATCTGCTCACGATTCGGGTCACGCTACACCTCAGACCACTCCCACAGGTCGGAACGCCTACTTTTTATGTTTGCTATTCTTCACCTATTGTTCAATGTCACGCAACAAAATTTATTGCCCACTAGATGACTTTCTTGTAACCGCACACCGGAAGTTTGATTGGCCACAGTTTTGTGTAGAACGGATAATCTTACCTCCTCTTCAGGGATTTTGTATGCTCCTCGATGGTCTTTTTCCAATCAGATCTCAGATCATGTATTTGTGTTTTAGAATAAAAATTAATAGGGTGTTTCCGCAAATAACGTCATCAATTTCTAAAAATAGCTGAATATATAAGTGCTCACCATTTTCTTTGAGGTGGGGGAAGGGGCTTAAATAATATATTTATAGTTTCAGTACGAACAAGTAACTAACTCTACAGTAATTTTTTTTTAATTTTACTAATAAATTCTGATGCTTCAAAGCTTTATTGACGTCATTCATTTCGCATTATGAAAATAAAACTATAATATAGGCTGCATATACTTTCAATAAATCACTAAATGTTCTTTAAATATATCACTAAATGCTTGTTTTATACCTCGGACAAATAAAGGAAGCAAACACACAAGATAATCTTTAACGGGTTTCTTGCATTGAGAATTCAAATTAAGCGTTATTTATATCTTATATGATTTATTTTTAAGAAAATCTTGGAAAAAATTGGATAGCATTTATTGATTTCTCTGACATAAAAGTTTACTCAATCAAATTACTATAGTCAACATCTAATCACAAATTACTTAATCTAGAAATAACTATGAAGCAGTATTTAGAGACTTCTTCTTTTGCAGTTTTTTAATAAATATTTATATTGTTAGACAAGTTATTGCCACATTTTCTATTGTTAAAAAACTGGGAAGGGTTTGGTTTTGCTTGGAAAATGACAGAATATCTTACTTTCACCTTGGCCCGGGGTCGGAAGGCTTTCTATAAAAAGCTGTTTTCATTAAAACAAGATATCTAAGGTATCAAAGAGTCATTTATATGCATACCCGAAGCTAATTTGCCGAATGTGTTACATCAGCGATCCCCAACCTGCAGCCTACCGGACCTTTTTAAGTGGACCGGTCATGGCCCATTGCTCTGAGAAATTCATTTATTTATGAAAATTTGGTGGGAAATTCTTTGTTAAGAAATCAAATGTATCAATTTTGCTGTCGATGTCGTATGGGTGCGAATTGATATTTTTTTCTGATTAGTGATAATTGACGACCGTGGAGTTACTACCATTTTATGGGTGGAACTATTTTTTTAACTATTTTTCATATCTTGCAAGCAAGAAATTTTTGAACAAAATAGGTTGTTTCAAGACGATCGGGAAGTTGATCATTTTGTAATGAAAAACAAGCATAGATCAGTAATTGTTTGCTTTGTCACGAAAGTGAATTTAAAAAATACCAATAAAAAGGAATCGTTCGAAATGACACTTTTCCTCGAACATCTCTTTCAAGAGGTGAAAATAGGATTTCTTGAATGATGTTTACAGCAGTAAAAAAGTAATTTGTCAGTGCTAATATCACAGTGGTAACAAAGGCACCCTATGGAATTTGTTATATTATTCGTAATCATATGAAACCGTTTACTGATGCAGAAATTGTGAAGGAGGATTCGTAAATGCTTCCAATTTATAAAAATTCAGTGACAAAAATAAAGAATATAAAAAATAATATTTAAAAAAATGAAATAGGAGTTTTAATACATCAATTTTCCACATTTTAAAATTTGGTCTTAAAGCATCCCGATGGTTCCTTAGACAGATCCCTCAGCAATGGAGGTGCCGGAATCATCCTACTCCTCCCAGATGGTAATAACTACAAACACAAAATTAACACAGGCATAATCGCCTCAAACTTCACAAGTGAACTCATGGCAATTTGAGAGGCCCTTTTATTATACCAACAAGACCCACATGTTATTGATTCTACAGAAGGATTAGTAATCTTCTCAGATTCTACATCAGCTTTAGAAGCCATAAGAAACGGAGAGACCAACATCTCCTGTGATATTATTACCCTTCTAGAACAGCCGCACAACAAAAGAAAATCCTGTATCCTGTAATGGATACCCGCACATGTCAATATTGAGGGTAATGAATGTGCAGATATATATATATATATATATATATATAGCCTCGCCAAAGAAGCTAGAGACATCGAACATAAGTGAACCACCATCACACTTGGTGATGCTAACGCAGTAGCCAAACATAGAATTATGAATCACACGTTTAAAAAACCCCTAGTTACGGAATTTGACTGTCCCCGAATTATAACATCCACAATTGCCAGATTGAGAACTGAATACCTTAAGGGCATGAAGATTCACCCAGACAAGACAAGATCATATGTTCAATGCAAACACTGCCCAGATCTTCAACTCACGCCCAATCACATCTTGGAATGCCCAACCGTCGCAACAAAGTTACTAAAAATGGGAATTGTCCCTCTGAGGGACTCTTAGCGGGAACTCCTGTACAGCTCTGATGCTCCCAGAATGGCAGAGGCAGTGATCAAGACTTTAGACGGAATTTAGTGATATCTACTGCATTTATTCATGGACACGAGAACAACAACAACAAAGCATCCCTCCCTCCATTAATCTTCATGTTGCGGCCCGCATGAAATAGCCAATATACGTATGTATGTGGCCCGGCAGAAAAAAAGGTTGAGTACCCCTGTGTTACTTAGATTATTTTCATATAAAATTGGCATTGCCTGTTCTAATACTTTCAATGATTCGCAAAAAAAATTTGTTAAGTAGAAATGATCTAATACGAAAGAGTAATTTTTTATTCCGCCAATCGAATACAAGTAATTTTTTTCAATAGTTAATTATACAGAAAGTGCACGGGGATTTTATAATTGTTTTCAATAAAAAAAAATCATACAGAAACCAAGAAAATAGTGAATTTTATGTAGACATATTTTGTTAATAACACATAGAGGCACAGAAGTCTGAAGAGGCGCAACTGTTTATGCAAAGAGACACATGAGGCACGCGAGATGCGGTTTGTTGACCTCTGGCTTAGGCGATCATCATGAAAAGTTATTTAGAGATGTTTAAAGATTATTTAAAGCTGCAAATTTTTGGATAATTTCTCAATATATAGTGAAAATTATTTCAACTTTCGAGGTAATACTTCCTTCCTCAGTGGCTCAACAGCCCAGGGGGGGGGAGGGCCTCGGCCTTCTCCAGAAGCCTTTTCCAGGCCAACCTTCTTCATGCTAGCATTCTTCTAGTTCTCTACCTTCTAGTTCTCAAAACTAGAAGATATTTTTAAAGGACATCAATCTATCTAAGATTTGGCTTGCTTTTTCTCTGTGTACCAGTTGGTTGGGCATTGAAGACTTTTTTTAGTGGTGCGGCCTTCGTACATTCTGACAACGTGACCTGCCCATTTAATTCGTTGTAATTTGTTGAAGTTAAGGATGTCAGATTCTTTATATGAGTGATAGAGCTCGAAATTTGATCTTCTTCACCACGTTCCATTTTCCTGAATTCCTACAAAACTAAACTTTAAAATCTTCCTTTTGCAGATACTTATGTTTTCATCGGTTCAAAGAATGCACCATGTTTCACATGCATAAGTTAATACTGGTTTTAAAAGTCTTTTATACAGTAGAACTTTTTTTTTATTTTTCTTTTGATTAAATTCGATTTCATATATCTTCGTATTCCATTAAGAAATCTATTAGTCTTAGTAATTCACTTTTCGATTTCAGTAGTACAATCGCTTCTATTGTTAATTTCCAGACTTAAATAAATGGAAAAAATTGTCAACAACTTCAAAATTATACTCTTCAGTTTTAAAATGGAAATTGTTAAAACATGATTCAGTGCAAGCGAGATAATACTAGAGGCTAAAAAATTTCAAGTTTTCTCTGCCACAAAAAATGTAATTAAAATTAAAAAATTGCCTTTTTCCCCCTTTAAACTTCGCTATTTTTGTTAATGTAGATGGTTCTGTTCTCTTCCGTTCTGGCTACTTGCAAATAATTTGGTTATGATAATTCATTTAAAAATTAAGCTCAGAGACTTCACAAACTAAACAATTTATAGAGAAAAATGGTGGGATCGGATTAGAAGAAAAGTTTGGGAGGAAAATTTTCAAATTTTCCTTTTCCCTCTCAGTCTCGTCAGCTCATTAGACTAAGCGATAAATAGTGCTCCCCAAGAAAACTTTTCCCTCTGCAAAACTTTCCAAAACAAAAGATCTCCCCTACTTGCCTCCCCATTAGAATTCTATTTGGTTGCTGCGGAGGACAAGATGGACTGGCGATCGAGAAAGTTGTCCTTCACACCCTCAATCGAAAAATTTTCCGAGTGAGCTGAGAACAATTTGAAAAGTCAACAGACCGCTTTTACAATTTCCCCCCGGAAAAGTAAGCAGCAATTGACTTTGAGCTTTCATTAGTACCCTGACCGATCAATACAAAGTTAGGCGAGGGGAGGGCGTCAGCTATATTTAAGGAAGGGGGATAAAGTCTCAGAGTTCTGGAAGAAAGCTCCTTGCTATAATCATTTTAACATTTGAAGCGTTGACATTGATGGATCCTTTCGCCGACGTTACTTGGAGAAGGGTGGTGGGACCTTTTGCTAAAGGAAGACTTAACATAAGATGGATTGTTGAGAGCTGCGGCTGATGCATATTAACTCATTTTAAATGATACGCTGCGCTGGAGCTGCTTTAATTGCTTATTTTAGCTACCTTAGGAAAACCCAGCGGAGGGTAGTCAGAAGCACCGCATCGAATATGTTCGGCGGTGGCTTATCGACCCACAGGGCAATTTGTTCGATGAGTGTTTTTGATTCAATCCTGGACCGATGTGGGAGGAATGATGGTAACAACGATAAAAGGGTGTAAAAAAGGGTGCAAGGGAAAATTATTTAGTAATTATCGGGTGGTTGTTTTTTCTTGCTGGAAGAAAGAAGAAAATGAAAAGTGGAAGTTTTGGGAAAGTAATTATTAAGTAATTTGTAAGAAGTAAGATCCCTTATTAAAGGCTTAGTTAGGAGTAACCATACTTGGGTAGGAAGGCTGAATTATCGTTTGAGGTATCATTAGCTCCAATAAAGGACAATCTTAAAAAGGAAATAAGGCAGTGGCTAAACGGTTTTGAATAGGATGTGTTGCAGACTTTATGCGAAAAGTTCTTTTTTCTGAGATTTTTGCAGCCTCATTACTTTTCAACGGTACAGGCAAGTTTGTTGTTGAATTAATCTTGTTCGCTAAAAGAAAACTTTTATTGCATCAAATGCTTTAGACGAGTTTTCCTTATAAAAGACTATTTTGTTTCTATAATCTCCATTAATGTTCATGGCTCCTAAATGATGTTACTATAATGTACATACCTTGCATTCTTGTTTAAAATTTTTTTCAATGCATCGATTTATTTTAAACCATGTGCTTTCAGATCAAATACACTTAGTGTAATTTAGCTGGAATCATAAACCTGTGTTAATTTAAATTCTTTAAATTAGTTATGCAAAATACTACTTACTCAATGAATAAATTATCATATCTTTGAAAAAATTAAATAAAATAACTATACCGCAAGTAAATCGAATCGTTTTCAAAATTTTTAAAAACTATATCATCATTCAGTTTGTCAACTTGCTCCGAAAGGAGAATAATTATTCAAAGAGATATGCTTCAAGATTTCTTTATAATGTTAATTTTTAAAAGAATTTCCTTGTGGAATCAGTGCTACAAAATATTTAATTTAAAATTTAAAGGTGTTTAGGTGTTTTTACACTAGAACAGGTACATGAGTTTACATCATTCTACAATGTTATAAGTCTTAGTGCTATTTTTTATGTGGTGTGAAACTCTTACCAAATATTTTATATAACTATAGTATCTAAACATATAACTTTTGTTTTCTCTTAATTATTAAAGGGAAGAAAATCATAAAATAGAAAGAAATAGAAGAAATCCATAAAATAAAAAATTATCCAATCCATAAAATGCTAATAATGCGTATAAAGTTGTAGAAGGATGCAAATTCGTGTACCTGTTCTAGTGTAAAAACATCTAAAAACATCTCCAAATATTTAGTTAAACATTTTGTAGCACTGATTCCAAGTAAATTCTTTTAAAAATTTACATTATAAAGAAATCTTGAAACATAAGTAATCCATAAAGTAAAATTACCCAATCCGTAAAATAGAATGATCTATAATCGATACAAATTGTATTTATATCAGGAATTAAAATGATTTTTTAAAAAAGATTTGCTTTACTATCATGGAAATTTTGATAGATTGGGAATATTTAAGTAGCCGTTTCCAAATATTTAGTATATCATTCATTACCTATTTTACTCTTACCATTCAAAATTAGTAAGAATTATAAATTAGGTTGTGATATATCTAAATATGGATTCTTTATTCTTCACAGGCATACTACCTGATCGACATTCTACCAGCTCATCGCAAACATTCCCAGCTCTCAGTGACCAACAGAACTCCCCAAATCCTATCAAAGACCCACTATTCGTTACCCGATACAACAACGCCATGGTGGCAGCTTCAGAATTGTGTCTGACCGATCGCTTAACAGAACTGCGACACGGTCTGTCTGGAACTAATCCTACCGCCTGCAATACTTATTCAACACCTAATCCGTTCAATAATGCCTCTCTGGCGTTTTTAGCTGCTGGGACGTCACCTCACGGTACTAACCTTCCATACTTTGCCGTGAGCCATGGTAGTTACAGCCTTTTGTCTGCTGGACATGGTTACTATAGTAACGGCAATCCTTCCAGGACATCAAACCCTTCTTTAATGGCTGCAGCAGCTGCAGCCAGTATGTACTTAACACCTCCAATGGTATCGCCATCTTTATTTTACTCTCAGCTGTATTCATCACAGAATCAACTGCAATCCTCAATGCAGTTTATGAACAATGGTGATACAAGAAGTTCATCAGCGGAAGAAGACACCATTGCAACCCAGAGATGTTTGGACAGTGGAGGTCCATCGATTTCCAGGGATTCAAGTACTAGTGACTCGATTTTGCAGTCTGAATGCAGCAGTAACCATAGTTCTGCAGATGTCAGAAGAAGCAGTGTTTCCGATGATACCAGACGACTAGATTCATCAGTTCGAGATCAGCAACAGCAACATATAGTTATGACAAATCATAGCTCTTCAAATTCTAATACGGATCTTTTTCCAACAGAACCCAGTAGGCAGTCACAAAGTGATTCAAATTTATGGCGACCGTATTGAGAAATAGCTTTAGTTATTGTGCAAAATTTTATGTTTCCGTCCTTAAAGAATTGGCTAGATCAACAAAACATAAAATTTCCGCTTTTTGCAGGAAGTAAGCAAGTTTAAATTTGAATATTTAAAAAATAATAATAACAAAAGAAAATAACGAAAATTATTTAATTTTTAATTTATGGAATTCGTGTTTCAGTTCCACAACTATTTTCCTGGCGCTATGTGTTTTAACTTTTAAACTTATACATATTTTTTTTTAAATTTGTTATTTAAAAAACAAGATAGTTTAATTTTTTTTATTTCTTAAGTTTTCCAAAAGTTGTTTAAAAATAATCATTTGTATATCCGTTTTATTAAATTGTGAAGTGGAGAATCTTAGGAACAAAACACTTTCATATGACACTAAACTAAAATATACTTTCTATCAAATGTTCTCAGCAAAAAGATATGCATTTAGGACAAATATGCTGTAGTTTATCATTCTATTTATCATTTTTATTTCTGTTTAAGGTACAAAATTCAACATGTCCTGTAGACCATAAATTTTGATTAATAAATAATCGGTAATACAATGATTCTCATTTTTAAAAAATACAATGCAATTTGAGTTCTATTGAAGATGACTTAAAAGATAACAGTTATTTAATAATATAATAAGTTTTAGCTGAATTAAATTAAACTTCAATAAATATTTTTTAATTACTAATTAAAAATACTATTAACGTTTAAAATAACTTGTATAATTTACTGTATTAATAATAGCTAAATCCACACGTTTTATGAAGTCTACTTATGAATTTATATAAAATTAAATAAAAAAAATTTAAAATAAATTCCTTAATTATTAAAATTTTATTGAGATATTCTTCAATAAACTAACATATTTTTTGATTGAAATTTCTCATGCAAAATGAATTTGAAAATAAAATTGTTCTCATTAAATATTAAAGCATCATAACATTTATGTAATATGTTGAAATATTTGTGCAATATGTAAAATAGTTTTTTTACAATATGAAATAAATTATGTAAATTGAAGTAAAATATTAATTTAAAATATTTCACATATGTATGAAATTGTATACATGTAAATATATATGGTAAAGTGAAAATTTATTTATGCACAATAATACATTGCATATATTTTATATGTAAAGTGATGATAAGTAATTTTTCTTCTAAAATTCATTTTTCTCTTATTGTAAATATATGCAGATGTGTGCACATTTTGTAAATAAAGTTTTATGGTATAAAATTAATGAATTCCTTCTTTTTATTTCACACACAAATTGACATATATATATAATCACACATTTTATAAATCAATCATTATATCTACTGTATATGAATCTAATAATTATTATTTTTATTTCTTAAATTGATCATAAAGTTATCGTACTTGCATGTGTTATTAAAATATATTGCAAACAGTATGTGTTTAAAAACTTTAAAATAATTCATATTTCTAATAAAAATATTTTACATTTCAATGTTTTTATACATCAATAACGATATTTTTATTATTCTTTTGATTAATTAAAATTGTATAATTTATATCAAATAACCACAAATTTATTTACATATTAACTTTAAATGTTTCATTTTATACTCTTCTAAAATTTCAGTATTTAAGTATAAATTAATTTCTTGAGGGTTTATTATTGGTATTGGAATAAACAAACCGGGAATCATCATTTTCAATTGATTAATCTTATTTACCACCTTGAAGCAAAATGAGGCTTATTGACGTCTGATCTAGTAATTTTAAACCACTGTCACGTGACGAGGATGACACTTAAACTGGCACCTCCCTTCTTAGACTTCTACACCAGCAGGGTGGACTTTGAGAACCTCGACATATTCAACATGCATCAGCTCCTATAAATGGTGCATCTTGAGACTCGAACGCCCGTGACTTGAAAATTCCGGTCACGAGTTTGCGACCAAGACTATTCAGCTATTGTGGCCACATTTCAAGAACACTAATTACCGTAAAATCCGGCGTATAACGTGCACTTTTAACTCAAAAAATAAAATCAAAGTTTAGGGGTGCGTATTATACGCCGGGTATAAAAATAATAGCTTCAAAAACAAAAAAAAAGAGATGAGCATAAGAAAATGAGACTTCTGCATAGGTCAGAATATTGTTTATATTTAAAATAAATGATATACCTAATGAACTCAAAGGGCAGTAGTTCTAGCGGTGTGCTATTTTTTCAAAATCCTGGGATAATACCTGGAATAAATGGCTTTAAAACAAAACAGCATTGACCACATACATTTCAGTTTCCTTCGTAAGAAAGGGAGAGCGCGTTATGCGGCGAATATACCTTAAAATTAAAAATTGCAGCTTGAAAGTAAAGGTACGCGTTATACACAGGTGCACATTATACGCCGGATTTTACGGTAGATCATTCGTTTCATCTAAATTGTTTTTGAAAAATTATTGTTATATCGGTAATTAAAAACTCCACATCGCAGTTTTATATTCTTATATCCATGACTTTATCAAAAATATTTCTCTACATTTGTTGTTGGAAATTAATTACGCCAGAATTTTCTTTAGTAAATGTATTTATGATCATTATACCGCATTTACTCTAATCTAAACCGCCATCGATTATAAGACACACACCCAATTCTCTGCAAGTTTTTGAGATAAGTTTTGTTAAAAAATGTGTAAATGGTTCATCG
Source organism: Trichonephila clavipes (assembly GCA_019973935.1). Lineage (NCBI taxonomy): Eukaryota > Metazoa > Arthropoda > Arachnida > Araneae > Nephilidae > Trichonephila > Trichonephila clavipes. Next base: position 15,890 of record BMAU01019100.1, on the reverse strand, counting down.
ATGTACGATACGTGAGAAATATTTTTAAAAAAATTATGAAAAATAAGAAGAAATTAATAATTAATTTGGTTTACTTGTGATAAAAACTTTCAAAAACATACATGCACTTATAATTATCTTAAACGTCAGTATCATTTTTCGAAAATGATTCATCACTCCCACTGTCACAGCTGACTTCGGAATTGGTGCATGCATTGCCGTTTACCCTCACACTTCCGTGCCATCCAATGCATTTGTTATGCAACATTTTCTAAAGAGAATGAATTATAGAAAAAAGTTAAGTAATTAATGAGGTTTTTTGAACATTTACTAGCTAAAATTATATTTTGCTTACGCTATCCATGTATATTTATTTCATCCGTGTCAAATTTTCAGTGGCCGCTGCTCTTTTCCGTTTTTTTTTCTGTTGATAAAATAACCTTTCTTTAACAATTCCTACTATTCGTTCCCGCTCTCTATTTATTTATTTATTTATCTTGGAGGAATGTTCAATCGTTAATAAAATACACTTTAAAGCGCTCAATGGAGCTGAAATTTTATATAAATGATTATTTTGAATAACAATACAATAATTTAATTATAATTAGTAAAAATTAATTGATTAAAACTAATTATTTAAATAATTACAAATACAGCCACGTTGGCATCACTTTTGGCGACTTGTGTTAAAACTTGAAAAGGTTTTTTTTCTCACGTTTTAAAGCATTCAGTTGAATTGAAATTTTATATACACGATTGTTTTGGATGACAATGCGATACTTTAATGATAATTAATAAAAATGAATTACCATTTAATGCTGTGCATTTATAAATGAATCAGTACTGCATAATGTATTTGATAATTAAGTTAACAATTATAAGTTTAAGGAAACGTTTTTAATAAATGCCAGAGACTCATTGGGCTTGTCATACATAAAATTATGTACAAAATTTAATATGTATCTTGATAATTAGTACGGACTTGATAATTATAACTGATCCCTTAATTGCCGATTAAAAGTTGTGTGTGTGTGTGTGCACGCGATTCTCTCCCCGATGCCATCGTTTTTCACGTATACGGTGTATTGGGGAGGGGGAGGGGGAATAAATAAGTAAAATTATCTGTAGTAAATCCTTCGCAAACAATGTCACGGTCATTTTATTCAATTCCAAAGTGTTCGAAATAGAGTTTTATTGATAGCAGTGCACAGAAAAGATTGTACTTCAGAAAAACTTACATATACGTCCAGGGTAATTAACGCATTAGCTCAGATAGACGCTTATATATGCCTGTGGCACTTAAGAGGTTAAAATCGTATTGTAGCCTTAGTGTCGAAGTGTATCATTATTTAACTCAATCCATTGTTATTGTATGAAGAGGGGGACGATGCAAATTATAATTGAATATTGGATCGCAAATACTGAAAGTTTGAGAAGCACTGGTATACTGGTATACTGGCTTTTTAAAAGATCCCATTCTGGGTTCTGATTTCAGGAACTTGCGATCATAAAAGAGAAAGTTGCTAGCTGTAAAAAGCTACACTGTCGCTTTAATTGAGAGAGTTTCCTTATAATGATAGCGGAACAGCAGTCAAAAACTTCTCAAAAATCACCATTTAGATAAATAATTTGAGAATAGACTAGATTTTTGCACCTAGATCAAAGATTTCTAAATGTGTTGCATGAAATTTTGATTTAGGTCATAAGATACTCAAGGCTTTATTTTATGGTTAAGAAATGTGTTGAGAAATAAATCGAATAAATTATATATGAACTTACTTTTATCCTAATAGAAGCCAGTAATCTTAATAAAGGAATAAATCAAAGAAAATCTTAATTTTTTGTCTGTTGGGCTCTCAGAAATACTGTTGAAATAAAGATAAAAAGAAGTACACATAAATAATCAATGTTTACCGATAAATATCATTATAAAATCACAAAAAATACAATGTATTAAAATTCAAAATATACGATATATAGAAAACGTATAATTACTTCACTTTCAGCATTTGAAGTGAAAAACAAATTTATTTTCATATGGAAGATTTTTTTTTATTTCTCATGGGCTGCGGATTTTTGTTTTACCATTGCAGACCTAGTACATTCCTCGAAGGTTAGTATCTCTTTTTAGCGCGGCCCCATAGAGGCGAATACCAATCACCGCAGATAATTTTGAGTCCAGTTTCAACCTAGAGGGAGGCACCTAAGCACTGACGATGCGAATCTGTACTAGGATCTAAATTTTTCGACATCACCCAAACCAAACAGATACTCTAGGGATCTTTTACATGCCGTATAATCATACGACATGGTCACTGTCAATTTTCTGCAACATGAAAATCCACCGACTTGGGTCGGGGTCGAACCCGCAACTTTAGGTGCAGAATGAATGAATGAGTGAATATTAACGTCGCACTGTTCAGCTACATGAGGGCTTTTGGCGACGGACCACGTAATTTTGAACCATGGTCAAGCAATGTGGACTACACCTGAGCTGGCACCCCCTCTCCTAACTACCATACCACACTACAGGAGGACGTTTCAGCTCTCGATTCGACAGATTTAACGTGCATCGCCGCCCTACACGGCGTGCCTTGAGTGGTACTGGGCTCGAACTCCTGGCATGCCTACCATGATCAGATAACTTGACCACTGGGCTACCGCAGCCCCAGAGAGTGTGAAGAAAGGGAGAGAGAGGGAGAAAGAGACCGATTTGTGTGTTGTGTGTGTGAATATATATGTGCGTGTGTGTTGTCTGTGTATATATATATGTGTGTTTTGTGTGTTTAAGAGCTATATAAATCATTTCAATCAAGCAATCTTTGCCTTAAGATTATTTAATTAATGCTTCATTAAAGAATCAAAGAACGGTATTTTTGCTTCAATTATGTGAGACAATATTCTCTGAGCCCTATTTTCACATATTAATTTTCTCAATCATTTCTCCTTTTTAAATTGATTTTTTTAAGATAAAATTTGATAAAAATTTAAAAATATATATTTAACGATAAACTTAAGATTCACGAGTTTTCTGAAATTAAAGTAATTTGATAGTTTTCGAGTATAATTTCAGTTAAATTAAGAGACTGACTACTTTCGGAATCGTGATTTTCTAAAAGCGTATAAATTAATAATGTTTTGATATTTAGTGTTAGTTGAATTATAATATACATATAAAATTGTTTTAAAAATATTACGACAAAACCATCTAGAAACAATGTTGGCAAAACATGAAGAAAGAATGGCATCTTTTCGAAACATTCACTTTTTATGAAAAATGCTTCTATAATATTTTGTCTTTATATAGCTAGGGGTTTGGGGCAGAACAATAATATTTAAAAAATTCACATTATTTTCAAAGTTACCATCAAATGAAATAATAACGGGTTTTTTAGTTCAATTTATCTACTCTTATATAATGAAATTCAAATAACTCCGCTTCTAACTTGTAGTTTTAGATAGAAAACAGATATTCTGGCTATATACAGTGCTGGCCACCGTAAATGCAACACCCTGAAGGAAGCATGCAAATAACATGAAATTTACAACATGCATTAGCGGAGGTGAGATATGCAAATGATTAGAATTTCAGCGCAGACACACATCACGCGCGCCTGTGGCGCCACCTCCAAGCGCTATTTAAGGCTTGGAGACGACTTCAAGTTCGGCAATTGTGTTTTTCTTGTGGTTCTTTCAAAAAACGATCAGTTATGTCTCGTAGAAAACAGCGATCAGCTTTTGATCAAGTATCCGAGTTGACAGAGGAAGGATAGTAGCCTAGCGAAATTGTGGATTATCTTTCATTGAAATCGGTAGTCGTGTTGGACGAAACCAAACAACTGTAATGCGGATATGTGACCGTTGGATGCACGAGGGTACGACGGACCGACGTGATCGATCGTATCTACCCCAGTGCACCACTTCACTTGAGTACAGGCAAATTGTGCGCATAGCAGTGACGGATCACCCGGTCCCATAACAAACCGTAGTACAGCACATTCAATCTGCAACGTATCATTGTCTTCGCGTGCCATTCGACGCCGTTTACAGCAGAGTTTTCTGTCCGCAAGACGTCCATTGCTTGGTCTACCCTTGACGCAGAACCATAAACGTCTCCGCCACCAAAGATGCGATGAAAGAAGGATATGGGGACAGAATGTATTGAAATTGTCTTTACTGACGAGTCACGCATCTGTCTGCAACACCACGAGGGTCGGATTCGAGTCTGGAGACACCATGGAGAGAGGATGCTGAACAGCCGCGTTATGCATCGCCACACTGGTCCTGCACCGGGTATTATGGTATGGGGCGGTATTGGATATCAGTCTCGCACTCCTCTAGTAAACGTTGCCGGTACTTTAAACAGCCAGCGCTACATCTCCAAGGTGTTGGAGCCAGTTGTCCTTCCTTACCTTCAGGGCTTGGCCACAGCCATATTTCAACAGAATAATGTGCGACCACACGTGGCACGCATTGTCCAAAGGTTCTTCGTCAATCACCAGATTGAATTGCTTCCTTGGTCGGCTCGCTCTCCGGATCCTTTGCCGATAGAAAACATGTGGTCCATGGTTGCTCAACGATTGACCCAGGGAGGAGGGATTACACCCTCAGCTGCCAAATCAGATCAACTTTGGCAACGTGTGGAATCTGCTTGGTCTGCTGTACCCCAAGAACACATCCAATGTCTTTTAGAATCAATGCCGAGGCGTGTGCCAGCAATGATCTCCAACAATGGCGGCTACTCTGGCTACTGATGCTGGCGGGAACCACACTTCATAGAAGTCTATAAATTTAATCATTTGTTACTTTGTTAACATGTTATCTACAAATAAATTTTGTTCTGCTATCTCTTGTCTTTCTTGGTGTTCCATTTGCGATGGCAAACAGTGTATAAAGACAAAGTATAATTATTATAGAAGCATTTTTTATAAAAGAAGAATGTTTCGAAAATATAATACATAAATTTCTTTCTTCATCCTTTGTCAAAAAACTGCGTTTAAATCATTTTTCCTTTGTATTAATATTCTTAAGACAATTTAATGTGTCTATTCTAATTCAACTGATGTTAAATATCAAAAAACAAATCCATTTATACATTTTTTTCAATATAATGCTTCCGAATGTTCTCAGTCTCCATTAAAGTTTAGAAAAATAATTGAAAACATTCAAAATAGAGCTAAAAATATAATTATTCATTCCATTTGAGAACTTGTGGAAGTATAATGCTAAGTAATAATTAAAACTTCAAGACATCATTAACTAAGAAACAGCACAACAAATTTCTTACCCAGCTTTACTTAAAGCAATCCAAATATGTTGTAGTATTTTTGCATGTAACTGGGAAATTTCAAATAAACATAATAAGTCACGAAAATGACATCCGAGTGCACTTGTAATAAATAGCGCAACGGATCTAAAAATCAAATTAGAATCATTCATCCAAGTCCTTTGCTCGAGTCCTTGATATATTGGCGACACCCATTTGCAACACCCTTCCTCTACTTCTAATGACAACTTACCCCTTTTAAATCTCTTTTCCTTACTTTCGCCAAATAGGTTTCTCAGCCATAGGGAGAACGCGGACCGCAAAGGGTTAGCAAGTGCCAAACCCTAACGAATGACTGATGACCTGTCCTTTGCATCTTGCCTTATTCTTTCCCCACCCCTTTTTAAAAGTTTCTACCCTCCCTCGCAAAACTCTTCGCTCTTTTACTCCTAATTGGTTTCCCAGAAACAGGCTAGAATTTACATTTTCCAGGCTAACTTTCGCCTCGCGTTCTCAAATTGATAATCTAATCTGGTTGATTGAATATTTTTTCCTGTTTTTGCCCAACTTGTTTTTCTCATTTTTTTATCTGTTCTTTTGATTTGCCCCACCCCCAACCATTGTTCTTGTAAAGTGTGTTTTCTTCTTATGTGCCAAAGTGGCCCTGCTTTGGCATGTGTGTTGAGGATATTCACTATGATAAGTGGTTGCTCTTTGATTTCTCAGTTTTTTGTAGGATCGCAATCATTTTAGAGATAGAGGAATATGCGCCATGTTTGGACGAAATTTTTATAAGGAATTGCTAATTAGTTTGTTGGTATTTTTTTAATAATAATACCGATTTTTGATTCTTATTATATTTTTCAGCATTATAGTAAGTTAATATATGCCTTTAATCTAAGTCTTTTTAAAAATTATGCAGATGTAATCTTTGGCATATCTTTGCAGTAACTAACTTTCTATACATGTGAGTGCAATTTGTCACAATAGAATGGCAGTCATTGTATTAGTTTATTGCTGTCAGAATAACATTAAATATTGTGTAAATTTATTCTATTTAGAAGACGAACTCAAAAATGGTTGTCATTGCTACATTTTGCTGCTAACACAGCTATTATTACAGTCAAATCAATTACAAAAATTATACAAATATTTAAAATTTAACATAACGAAGAACCAATTTAAAATGAATATAATTCCAAAGGAAAGGTAGAGTAATTGAATTTTATACTTTAAATTAATTTCAAAGTGTGATTGTCTTAATGATTAACCTTTTCATTGTCTTAATGAGCATAAAGTATTCAAGTGTAAGATATCATTGTATTGAAAAAAGGTACAATGTAATATAACTTTTTTTAAAACAATCACTTCTGTTGAGAAACTTAAACTTAATCACGCAATTATAATTTATAGAGATAGTAGTAAGTATACTTGGACTGGAAACACTTTACCAAATGCATTTTCACGATGTTTTACAAGTTTTCTAATCGCATCGTATGCAACAATTTTGAATTCCCTTTCCTTCATAAACAACTTTTTTACTTTGAAGAAATTTAGTGGAAAGTGGTAATCAATGTATTTTTAATAATCTTTTTCATTAAAAAATTACCAAACAGTTCTTATGGTGTATTGTAGGACGTATTCCCTAATTTTTATTTTTTGCGAGTTAAACTTGTAATACATAAAAAAGGTAACTTGAGTTTTTAAGCAATGAATATTTTTTTCATGTAATTTATTAAAAAGGTTTTAAAGGAAACTTTAAAAAGAATTTTTCTTCCTATTATTTATAAAAGAATTGTTAATTGTTGTTATGAAATGGTATACTAAATAATTCTATTTCTGTTGATTATGAACCAAGCTTCTTCAATTGTATGTTATTCAGCCATCTCCATCGAAATATATTGAAGTATCAGAGACGCATTAGCAACAACCAGCCTAAACAATTTTGTAAGAAAAATTTACAACAATATTACACATAATACAGATTTTTTTCCTTTTTTTTCAGAGTAAAATCTCGTGTTTAAAGTTCTTGTGACCCATAAATGGGTATTTATGTATTTCTAAGCTTAATTGAATTTTTATTTAAAAAAACTATTTAAACTAGCTTTAATGTTAAAGATTTCGAAACTTTTCTGCATGAAAAGGAGTAAAAAATTTTCTACAGGAATAGCTTTCCTGAACTTTATTACTTTCTGAAAACAATAATAACATTTGCAATATGTTTATATATGTATAAAAAGCCTTTTTTAGTCAATACTCGTTACAATTATTTAAAATAAAAAGTTAACATTAATTCAATTTTTTTAGAGAAAATATATATCTTTTCTCAAGATTTCTTTTGGTCAAACGAAATAGTTTTAAATATGCTTGCTTGCTTTGAGAGATATATTAACAAACAGAGCGGTAGTAAGTGTGACAAATCTTCAAAATCACATACAGATAAAAAAAATTCATACCTTTGATTCCCTCTGATGTAGTGAAACGTAGAAAACTTGCTTTAATCTCAATATACAGCATTATTAATTTTATGAAAAATTATGTTCATGCGAGTATTATTTAATTTGGATAATCTTATTTTTTTAAACCAAGAATTTGTACAATGGAATTTTATCTACTCAGTCGGGGGAAAATAAACGAATCAGTGAATCTTTATATAGATTTAAACGGATAGTCAAAAGTCTCGTACACCTTTCATTCTGCAATTAAATTATATATTACTAAGAAAGTGGAAAGCGATTTTGATAAAACAAATATTTTTAAACAAAAATTAATAACTATTACTCTAATACAAACTATTAACCCATATTGCACAGTTTAGCTTCATTTGGAAATTGAGAAATCAATTATTAGAAATCTTTATTTCTACTGTGAGTTCTCATTTTTAATTTAACTTAACGTATCTATATCTCTTGCTGAGTGAAATTTCAGCACCAGGAAGTTTGAGTAAGTCCGGTAAATACCACTGAAAAAAACCACACGAGCACGCACGATCGGTGCAGTGCTAATAAATATGCAGCACTTTTGCTATTGTAAATAGGAGGTTATTTTTATGTGCATTTTTTATTATTTATTTCGCTTAGTTTAAAGGCTTTGATAGACTATCAAGTCCAAAATATGGAATCATTCGAATATAAAAACTAAAATGCCTTTTATGAGAAATAACAGCATTTTGAATATTTTATAGCTCATTAGCAAAAAGATAAAAACTCTTATCATTGTTGTTAAAGTACTTCAGATTAATACAACATTATTTTTTTATCTTCCATATGGGATTAGTTTCTTTGTAATCTATTTCTTTTCCTGGTCATATTTATTTTCCCGAATTCACGTGACCATTTCATCAATCCCATTACTTCATACTTCTAGAATTCTTTTGCAAAGAAAAATCAGTATCACTGAAATATATCTATATCTTCACTTATCTTATTTATAAGTGAGTTATTTTTTAATATTATTTATGTATAAACAATCATAATTCATATACCCTTATTGAATATTTTCTTCTGCCAAAATAAATAGATTTTCATTTACAAAATTTTATCTCTTAAAATTATTTAATTACGAAGTATAAATTTATCTGAAAATTTTTTTTCATTTAAACTTAAATTTTTCTGCTCAAAAGTACGAAAGGGCTGTTGTTGAGATTGTATGGCAGAAATTTCTTAAAACTTTATTTGTCTTCCATTTCGAATATAAATCTACTTTTGAATTAACCCTTTATCTACCAACGGTACTTTTAAGTACCACTTACTTTAAAATTACAGAGAATAACCATTTTTACGCATACTCTGACGATTCTTAAATCTACTCTTCCGAGATATATGGCAGCATGAGTTCTACGATGATAATTTTAGTGAGGAAGGCGAATAGTTTTATAGCAGAAATTGTGTTTTCAGCTGATGGCGTTTTCAGTGGATTGCGAAGATTGTCATTTTTGTTCCGAAAAAATAGTGAATGCCAAAAGTTAAGTGTCTTATTTTTTTGTATGTTAGTGAAGGCCTTCGAAAACTTTTTGACTATTTATTTTAAGAGAATAGTATGTACAATTAATTTTACAGTTGAATATCTTTAATTAATTATGTAACTCTAACTAATTAAATTTCCCAAAGTTGAGTAATTTGTTTATGTATTTTCCTTAGTTTTCAATGTAGTGATTCAAAAATAAATATATTGCTTGAATAAAACTGCAGTAAACGTAATGCGATAGATAAAGAGTTAAAAAAATATTTTCCATTTAAGAAAAATATTAGAATTTTTTATCAGGAGTTTACATATTTCTACTGAATAAAGCATATTAAGCTCTTGATAGAAGAGATACCTTTATTGAGTACCCTTGTGTGGAACCAATAATGGAGGCATACGGAAGTTCAGCATTGTGGAGTTCCACAACTTCGACCAGAGAAAGGGTTGTGACGCCATTTAGGTGGCTAGAGGGTCGGGCAGGACTCTCTCACTTGAAACTAATTTCCATGCAAGCTGTATCTGTAGAACAGCACTTTTCACAAATTACACGCCCGGCATCATCACACCCTACTCAACGATTTGGGGAATCATCCTTTTTCATCAGAATGTTTTTTATTTCCTTCTTCTCATTCATCCATCCTAATTTGCCCCTTTTTTACACTCATTCATTTTTCTTTTTGTTCTCTGATCAGTCGGGTGCTTTTTTTAACTGCACATTTTTAAGTCAAAGTAACGAAAAATTTGCTTAAAGAAAAAATTATTCTCCGTCACTCACAACTAATGGTGCTTGCCGAATTTTTGCAGCGGAAAAAATCTTGTAAACGAAATTAGAAGAGATACGAAATGGATATAGATTTTTTTTTTATTATTATTTTTCGGCTCTTCATCGTTTTCCGTATATTAAATAGGCTTAAAACAAGAAGACAGATTAAAAAAGTATCATGCCTACACTTAAAGAAACGCATTAACGCTTGTAAGTAATAAGAGCAAATATATATGTATATGCATAAAAACTTAAGAACTTCGATTTTACTTTTAGGAAAAAAGAAATCTTAAATGGGTCGTTCACTTACTCGATTAGAAACATTTTTTACGCCTAAAAATTTTAGGTTCGTATTAATGCTAGGAAATATTGAATTTCATTAGCAAAATTTGTCTGAGAGGAAAAAATAGAGAGATAAATATGCACGCATAACACAATACCTCTTAAAATTATTTCCAAAAATAGAGGAAATGAGATTACAGATATATTTTGCAGTCAGAAAAGTACTCTTAGAATAACTATTGAAGTTGATAGTAGTTAGTTAATATCTCCCCACGCTATCGCGATTTTTTTCATTTAAGTGAATAAAAAAGGTATTGTTTTAGTATACTGAGAGATTCTTTAAGAATATTTGTCAATAATACACCAAAAATATGCAAAATTATAAAGAAAAATTTATTCGAAACACATTTTCTTAATCAAGTTTCATATCTCAGATGAAATCAGTTGAAACTTGTAATGATTACAATAATCCCCAAATAAATGTGGGTATTCGAAAAAATTGTGTCTTAATTTAACAGAATTTCTCTCATGTATTTGCCATACATGTAAAAAGCCGTTCACTTTTGAATTTCACACGTGATTTAAAATTACTATTTTACTAATCAATTTTCATTCCTTTCCTAAATGCAATTACGAAGTTCAAATAGTGGTTTTTACCAATCACGCACCCAGATAGATTTCTGTTATCTTTTACATCACCTTTAAAAAATAATGAAAATTATTATTCTTTAAGCTTCTTTAATGAAATTAATATTGTACAGAAAATAATAATTTAAAACTAATTTATAAGTGAATGGAGACACAGATAATTAGATATGGAGGATTTACGCTTAGATTTGATTTTCGTAAATTCAATAGATAAAACAATGGAGTTGTATTCGTTAGAAGTAATAATAGCTAAAATTAAATGAACTCTTAGTTGGTTCATTTAATTTAAGAGTTTTCCTTAAATTAAATGAATGAAGAAAATAGTTAGAAAAACTAAATGTAGTTTAATTATTTTTATTTAAAAGAAAATTTATCATTGAAAGCATTAATTTTGTAAGATTGTGCGTAGTGTATAAGATATCGAGAAATTCAGCATTAAATATTATGGAACGTACAAAATATTCTTACTTTTGCTACATCTTTTCTGTTTTAATGAAAGGGAAGATGAAAATAAAACACGGTGCAGTGTACATTTTTCTTATTCAATTATAACTGCTTTATAATAAAACATCAACTACAATTAAAGGAATTTGAGCTACATCTTAGTATTTATTCTCCCATTCCAGTCTACTTTCAAATTTTTTAATATTGTAAAGTTTTAATATTACGGGACTTTCTTCACAGTTTTAAAAACAGGACACTCTAACAGGATAATTTGATTTTTAAGCTAAATTTTTATTATTACCATTGGAAATCCTTTAAACTTCCGAATAAGCGTATCCTTCATAATAAGAATCTAATAGATCTATGGAATAATCAATCATAAATAAATTATTTAATTGACTATGGAAATAAAAAAAGTGGAAAGAACTCTTTAACTTTCGATAGAAATTGAAATTGTGCTTGAAATAAAGGGAGACATATTGCTAAAACTCAACGTTACGATGTGAACTGTGGGATTAAAAATTATCTTTCATTTTAGGGGGAAAAAATCAAATTACTAACAAAGGGTGTAGTAGGTGGTTATTAAACTCGGAAAACTTAATTCATTAAGTTTATAAATACATGACATATTTTATTACTTCATTTGTCTTGTTTTAATTTTATTGTCAAATTTGTAATGTTAAGGTATTGAATACGTTCGGAATCATGATTTTAAAAAACCGCATAAATGGATAATTTTCATGATATTTAGTGTCACGCAGATTAGAATGCATGCATAAAATTATTTTAAGGACATTTTAACAAAAAAATTTATTTAAATGTAATATTTTGGCAAAAAAATAGCTTAGAATAACCTTTTTTCAAAATGTTCTCATATTTTGTGAAAAATGCTTCTAAAATAATAAAATATTTTGCTTATAAAAAGTAAAGACTTCTCCAGAGTCTGAACTATTTTTTTTTGAAAAATTCACATTATTTTCAGAGTTACAACCCATTGAAATAATTATCGGCGTTTTTTTCTTAGAATTTCTCCCCTCTGTTGTCATAAAACACATAGATAAACCCAATTCTAAGTTATATATTTCCAAAATTCTAGTTGAGCCTCTGTAGAGAGGTCTGAGCTATATACAGGCAAAATATTATTATGATAGAAGCATTTTTCACAAAAGGAGAACATTTGAAAAAAGATTATTCGAAGTTAATTTTTGGCCAAAATATTATATTTAAATAATTTTTTTTTCTCAAAATGTCCTTAAAACAATTTTATGCATATTTTCTAATCTAAGTGACACTAAATATCATGAAAATTATCCATTTCTGCGCTTTTGCAAAATCACGGTTCCGAATGTATTCGGATAGATTAAACAGATTTCAAAAACAAGTATTGGAAGAATTTTAAATATATTTAAAAAGAAACATAAAGAGAAAAATATCAGTTCCTTTTTAAGAAAAAAAATTGCTAATATCACATTCATAATTACTAATGCAGAAATACGTAAAGCACAATAGTGTCTAAATTTTTCAATTAAACACACTTGTTATACTTAAATCCTCCTGAAGAAATAATCATTACCTTTTATTATACAGGGTGTTGCCGAATTCAACCGGTAAATTCAAAGGGTTGGAAGTAGGTAGCTGAGGATGACAAATCACCATAAAACACGGGGTCGCAAACTACGTTTAGTCAGTGAAAATCACGATAACAGTACCCGTCAAAAGGGCGATGAGCTAGAGGGGTTTGGGGTGCTGTGGTAGGGTTGAAAGAGCTTGCACGCATGTAAATTTCCTACTTTTCCCAGAGTTATTGCAGATTGATTGATTGAATATTAACGTCGCACTGTTCAGCTGCACGAGAGTTATTGCAGAAAGTACCGGTCAATGTACCATAACGTGTGGTTCATGTATGATGGGACACTAGCACATTTTTCGATTGTAGTGTGTAACCACTACCACGCTATGCATCCTAAGAGACGGACTGGACGCGGCGGACTTCCACGCTTCCCGGACCTCAATCCCTTAGACTTGGTGTAATAGCAGTACTCTTTTAGGGTGTTCAACCCTTAATGTAATTCCGCCGAATGGCTAGTCGATTCGGAGAAAAAAAACCTTCGAAAATCATGCTTCGCTTTTATACAATAAAATTTCAATTTCCTCCAACGATTTCGTAGCTTGGTTGATATATCGTCTGCATACTATGTGCGAGCTCTGGGTTTGATTCATTGATCAATTTTTTTTTCATTTCATTTAATTATTTTTAAAATTAAATAAACTTATTTATGAAAGGTTTATTAAATAATAAATGATATTTTATGTAATTATTTTGCATTTCATAAAGTAAAAACACACACACACACAATTAAATAAATTTATTACTTAAATTATTTATCTATTATTTAAAATTATTATTATAATAAAAATATTTAAAATAATTATTAATTAAAATTAATTAAATTAATTATTAATTAAAATTATTAATAATTATAATTTTTTAAAATAATTATTTATTAAAATTATTTTTAAAAAATTATTATTTAAAATTACACAAAATAAATATTAATTAAAATAATTAATAATTAAAATTAATTAATAAGAATTATTGTTAAAAGAATTATTATTAAAATTATTAATTTATTAAAAATATTGAATTATTATTAAAATTATTAATTTATTATTAAAAGTATTAAATTATTTTTAAAATTATTAATTTATTATTAAAATGATTATTGATTTATTATTGAAATGATTATTAATTTATTATTAAAAATATTAATTTATTATTAAATTTATTATTTATTATTGAAATAATTATTAATTATTTAAAAATTATTCAAATAAACTATTCACAAAAAGGACTTATTAAATGTTTCATAAAATTATAAAATAATTAATTTAATAATATTATACTTTATAAATAATTTATATTATATATAATATTTTATTTATTATATATTTTATTTCACATTATAAAACTATTGTTAACTAATTTTTATGTATAATATCATTACATATTTATTATATATTTTATTATAAATATTATTTGTTAATATAAAAAATATAATTATATAAAATTTAATATAAATATTTATATAATTACAGTATTTTACTTTATAAAATTCAAAATAATTACATAAAATATCATTTATTATTTAATAAACCTTCATAAATAAGTTTATTTAATTTAAAAATAATTAAATGAAATGAAAAAAAATTTATCAATGATTCGAACCCAGAGCTCGCGCACAGTATGCAGACGTTATATCAACCAGGCTACGAAATCGTTGGAGGAAATTAAAATTTAATTTTATAAAAGCTAAGCATGAATTTCGAAGGCGTTTTTCTCCGAATTGACTAGCCATTTCGGCGGAATTACATTGAGGGTTGAACACACTAAAGGAGTACTACTAGCTTACAAGTCTCGACCCCAAATGTATTTCCTTAGTCGTGCCCTCTCCTTGTAAGATCTTGTTAATGTTGAATAAATATGACCAATGGCGCACACAAGGGGGGATCCATGGGTCCACCTCCAACCACATCGCCCTTGATTTTTTTTAATTGATATCCTATTTTATGTATATAGCACGTCAAGTTTAACTAATTATTTATTATTAGTCATTTATTTTATTAATTAATGCTAATTATTGATTCAATAATTTATTTATTTTTTTTGTTCTTGACAATCGATTAATTCAGAAGAATACGTTGGATGCCATATTGGGGTATGTTGCGAATACGGGGGACTTTCATCCGATCCTCCCCACCTTGCAAAACCTTTGCCTACCTTGCTATGTGCGTCACTGAATATAATATATGATGAAATGATGGCATTTAATTTTAATAACATTATTTTTGTATTATTTTTTACTGTACTATTATCATCATTTGAATTGTATTATATTTTAAATAACATGAAAATTTACTTCTTTCTATGACCTTAGTAATTTTGATAAAAATGGATAGTGAGAAAATAAACAGCTACTCAAGTTTATAAATTAGAAATCTAATGCCAATATGCTAATAATTAATTATTTTCATGTAGTTTTATTTTATTAGAATCTGTAAGATACACGAGGTGGGTTCATCTATATTTGACTTTGAAGTTAAGATTGATATACTATTAAGTTCTTATCTCTCAAAAGAACTAAATATCAACAAAAATTATTATTTAAAAAAATGATTAAAATACGAATTATGTGTCATACTTATGATACTGTTCTTACGTTAAGGTTGGGCAGATTTTGTAACAGCAGAAACAATTTGAAAAATTTGCAAACGGTTCGCAACAGACGGAAATGCAATTTCAAAAATTCTTCCATACACTTAAACAGTGAGAAAAACACAGGAAACTTTAATTTGTGTTTTTCCCCGTTTCATTTTTTACAAGTCTCTAAGGGCCTGAGTATCCTCTCTCTGATGAATTTTTTAGGTCGCCCAGGGAGGGTGAGAAAGGTGAGAAAGAAAGGGAGAAAAATCCCCCATGGGGATAAACTCAACATATATTTTATTTTGCTCTTCTATATATATTTTTTCCCTTCTTCCTACCGTTGT